>CAJNDS010002071.1:422500-455000 GCA_905221605.1 Symbiodinium natans | reverse complement strand
GTCAATGATGGGAAGGAAGCCGTGACCCTAAACCCTAAACCCTAAACCCTAAACCCTAAACTCTAAACCCTAAACCCTAAACCCTAAACCCTAAACCCTAACCTCAACCCTCAACCCTCAACCCTCAACCCTCAACCCTAAACCCTAAACCCTAAACGTCGCAGCTCGATCAGTTAAAGGTTCTAAGGTTCAGGATATTGGGGTCAAAGCATGCGAGGAACATGTCTTGGCTTGGCCCTGAAAAACCCTCTGAACCCTATATGCCTAGGGTTTAGGGTTTAGGGTTTAGGGTAATATTCCTGAATATCACCCTCTTAAACCCAATCAGGGAAAATGCGAAAAGGTCCCCAAGGGCCCCAAGGGCCTACCGAGCTGCTCTTTGGCTACCCTAAACCCTAAACCCTAAACCCTAAACCCTAAACCCCAAACCCTAAACCCTACACCCTAAACCGCCGGACCAGCCCCGCCCACCTCGTTCTCCACTTGCTTCATGTCTTGGCCGCTTCCCATGCTCACAGTGTACCTGCCGGCCGTTGAGGATGCTAACCCTAAACCCTAAACCCTAAACCCTAAACCCTAAACCCTAAGCCCTAAACCCTAAATCCTAAACCCTAAACCCGAAACCCGAAACCCTGAACCTAAAATCCCCTGGCGCGATGGGTGCCGCCCACCTGGTGGAGTGGACAAGCTTGCTGTCGGCTCCGAAGACCCTCCAGTGGACGAAAACCTGCACACCCGCTCTACGTCAAGGGGTTAGGGTTTAGGGTTTAGGGTTTAGGGTTTAGGGTTTAGGGTTTAGGGTTTGGGGTTTAGGGTTTAGGGTTCAGGTTGGCGATTAAAATATTCGTAAACCTGGACGGTCACAGGTTTAGGGTTTAGAGGGTTTGTGGGGTTTATAGGGTTTACCCTAAACCCTAAACCCTGAACCCTGAACCCTAAACCCTAAACCCTAAACCCTAAACCCTAAACCTTTAGGGTTTAGCATTTCATGAATGCGTAGCATGCCGGGGTTCCTCGTAGCCAAGGCGACAAAGTCTGTAAACCCAAGCCCGGCTGATGCAAATGACCCTAAACCCTAAACCCTAAACCCTAAACCCTAAACCCTAAACCCTAAACCCTAAACCCTAAACCCTAAACCCTAAACCCTAAACCCTAAACCCTAAACCTAACCCTAAACCCTAAACCCTAAACCCTAAACCCTAAACCCTAAACCCTAAACCCTAAACCCTAAACCCTAAACCCTAAACCCTAAACCCTAGCCTGGACATAGAAGCCTCATAGGCCCTGAGCCCGAAACACCGAAACCAAACCCGATAAAGCCCCTAAACCCTAATACTTGCCTCTGAGAGATCTTCTGCGACAGCAGCTCCGTAGCCTTCTTCTTGGATCTTTCGCAGCCTCTTCGACTGCGATCACGTGGCTGTACCCCTAAACCCTAAACCCTAAACCCTAAACCCTAAACCCTAAACCCTAAACCCTAAACCCTAAACCCTAAACCCCAATCGAAGTATGGGCCCGGAATTGGGGAGCCTCTTATATAACCCTTCTGAAACACTTTATCCATTAAGGGCCCATACTTCGGATCCCTGTACACAAGGGTAAGGGACCACACGAAGGGCCCATGGTTCAAACCTTAAACTAATATTCCCTTATTATGGCCTCATTATAAGTATACTATCATAACCCCACCCCCCCCCCCCCCCCCAAAAAAAAAAAAAAAAAAATAAAATAAAATAAAAAAACAAAAAACTGTCTCACTATTAAGGCCCCCTGTATTGGGATGTTCCCACTGATACTAACAGTCCTCAATTGGGATTATATTTATTTAATCGGGGGTGCTATCATCGCTATTCATGAACCGTCAGTATAAGGGGGAACATCCCAGCCTGCAACACTAAACCCAAAAACCCAAAACCCTATACCCTAAACCCTAAACCCCAAACCCTAACCCAAAGCCCTTAATAGGGCTTATGGGTTTGCAAGCTCGGTAGGGGTTCTAGGCTTTGTAGGTTCGAAGGAGTGATGGTTGAAACTTGGGCAACCGAAGCCTTGCGCCTGTGGTGGCCCTTTCTGGGTTTAGGGTTTAGGGTTTAGGGTTCAGGTTTAGGGTTTGGGGTTTGGGGTTTAGGGTTTAGGGTTTAGGGTTTAGGGTTTACATCCAGGCTGGCCTCTCCCCGTCGCGATCAAGGTCTTCCCAAGTCACAAACTTCTGGAACTCGATCTGCCAGACGCAGGGATCCTCCTCGCAGAGCATAGGGGTAGGGTTTAGAGCTTAGGGGCTTAGGGGCTTTGGGGCTTAGGGGCTTAGGGCTTAGGGCTTAGGGCTTCGGGCTTCGGGCTTCGGGCTTACGACTTAGGGCTTAGGGCTTAGGGCTTAGGGTTTAGGGGTTCGGGTTTCGGGTTGCAGGTTGGGATGTTCCCCCTTGTACTATAACAGTCCTTAATGGAGATTATAAATTCCCCCTATGATCATCCCTCTTAAGGACTGTTAGGATAAGGGGGAACATCCCAAGTTGCAGGATGGAAGATTGGACTTTACTTTTGAGGATTAGTCTGAGGGTTGGGCGCGAGGTTGAAAGTCTTGCGAGTCTGGCGGCGTAGGGTTTCGGCTCGACTGTTCAGGGCTGTCTCTCACTCTGGAGGGTTTAGGGTTTAGGGTGTAGGGTTTAGGGTTTAAGGTTTAGGGTTTAGGGTTTAGGGTTGTTGCTTTGGGAACTCACAGTTGGATGAAGTTGGATGCAGCTTTGCGTCGGATGACCATGACGCCATATGACGCCTTATGTTGATCACGCTTCAACCTTTTCTTCAATTTGTCCAAGTTCAACACAGGGCAAAAATGAAAAACGCAACCAACAAGACCCAATGGCTCTTTGAGCCCCTGATGATCCCTTTACAAGCCAACACGAAACACGTTCAAGACCGGTCCAGAAAATCCAAGCAAACGCATGTCGGAAGCATTCCCAGAAAACCCTGTTCACGCATCTCGGTTCCATGGTCCCCCTTTCCATACAGCCCTTCGGAATTTGATTTCAAAAAGCCCATGTCGCAAAGAACGAAAAAGTGCACAAACCCTACTAAACCCTCAGCTAACTCCATCACCCTGAACCCCAAACCACAAAAACCCTAAACCCTAAACCCTAAACCCCCTTAAAACCTTACCTCCGGAGCTCCCGCCTCCACCTTGGGCAGGAGCTTCGTCAGGCCGCTGTCGCCCGACAGCCGGCGGCTGGCGAAGGTGAAGTTGGCCACCTCCGAAGAGGAATGGCAAATGCTGAAAAGTTAATGCTAAGGATATTGTTCTTATATATATATATAGAGAGAGAGAGAGTATGTATTCAGAATATGTATATGTATGTATACATAAGTATATATATATATATGTATGTACATACATGTGTATATATATATATATCAGCAGCAGCAGCAGCAGCAGTAAAGATGATACATGGCAATACAAGAGCAACAACGGAAACAATAGTAACAACCATGGGTAGTGCGTCTGCGTAAGAAGCGTACTAGTGACTACTGTGATCGCAAGAAGAAGACAAAGCTAGGACATCTGTGCAACTTTGCTTTCTTGTTGCATGGAAGTAACTGATATTGGCGACAATATTTAACAAGTCTTTGCGGGTTGTAAACCCCTAAGCCGAACGCCCAACAAAGGGGTCTGAATAATTGCAATTATTATTATTATTATGATTATTATTATTCCATTTGTAATTATAATACAACCAACCCCAAAGCCCTATTCGAATTATTCAGGCCCCTATGTTACATCATCGAGTGAGCATTGCGATTCGGAGATTCGGGATGGAGAGCGCGCTGGCGTTTTTTTGCTCTCCCAACGATGCCATGCCATGCCACTTTGCTATCACCGTTTTGATGAAAGATGACCTCGGGGCTTGGGTTCAGGGTTTCTTGAACCCTAAACCCTAAACCTAACTCCTAAACCCTGAACCCCGAACCCTCAGATTGGCGACAACCCTACACCCTAAATCCCAGGGGCTGGCCTCACCCTTGGTCATGGACCGCACGGCGACGTTCACGCCTCCCGGGTGGAGGGCTTAGGGTTGAGGGTTTAGTTTAGAGGCTTTAGGGGCTCAGGGCTTAGGGTTGACAGGGTTTAGGGTTTAGGGTTTAGGGTTTAGGGTTTAGGGTTTAGGGTTTAGGGTTTAGGGTTTAGGGTTTAGGGTTTAGGGTTTAGGGTTTAGGGTTTAGCTTAGGGCTTGGGGTTTGCTAGAGTTTGAGCTTGACGGTTTAGGGGTCGGGTTTAGGGTTGAGGGCTTAGGTCCGTTTAGGGTTTAGGGCTGGGGTCAGCTCGCGAACTCGTCACCCAGCTGTTCGTGCAAAGCCTTCCAAGCAGGCTCTCTTCCAAGACACTCAAAAGAAAAAACACCCAAGCCCTACGCCCTAAACCCTAACCCTAGCCCTAAACCCTAACCCTAGCCCAAAACCCTAAAACCCAGACTCCAAGCCTCTCAAGCCCCTGATCAGCAGAGATTCCCTGGCCCAACCCCCCGGCACCCTCGTGCATGTCGGGGTCGCCGAGAATGAAGGACACAGGGGCCTCGAAAAAAAAAAATAGGGTTCGGGGTCCAGGGCTTTACTCTAAGGTTCCGAACCACGGGCCCTGAGCGTGGTCCCTTACCCTTGTTTAAAGGGATTTGAAGTCATTAATTATTGTTCCTGAATACATGAAGTGTATATAGGGTTGTATAAGGGTCCCCAAATTAAGGGCCCATACTTGAAGGGCTATAACAGGGGACCCAAATTACGGGCCATTCCTCGGATGCCCTATTTACGCTTGACCCTAAACCCGAAACCCTAAACCCTAAACCCTAAACCCTAAACCCTAAACCCTAAGCCCTAAACCCTAAGCCCTAAGCCCTAAGCCCTAAGCCCTAAGCCCTAAGCCCTAAGCCCTAAGCCCTAAGCCCTAGCCCCAAACCCTAAACCCTAAACCCTAAACCCTAAACCCTAAACCCTAAACCCTAAACCCTAAACCCTAAACCTTAAGTAGGGTGGTGTAGGTTGGAGGACTCCGGGTTGCAGAGGCTGCGGACGGTCGCGGGCCCCTGGCTTCTGGGTATGAGACTTGGGAAGTTCATCGCCAAGGGGCAGCTGGGGGGGTCAACTCTCTTGCAGGTTTGCAGGGAAGTTTGGGGGTTGTAGGGTTTAGGGCTTTAAGGGTTTAGGGTTCCCTAAACCCTAAACCCTAAACCCTAAACCCTAAACCCTAGACCCTAGACCCTAGACCCTAAACCCTAAACCCTAAACAGCTCTGCGGAGTGAGGGATTCTGGCTGTCTCCGAGGTCGAGGCAGCCGGCCCTGACTGACCTCAGCGTCTCCACGTCGCGTTTAGGGTTTAGGGTTTAGGGTTTAGGGTTTAGGGTTTAGGGTTTAGGGTTTAGGGTTTAGGGTTTAGGGTTTAGGGTTTAGGGTTTAGGGTTTAGGGTTTAGGGTTTAGGGTTTTGCCAGGGTTTCGGGCTCAGGGTTTGGGCTTTGGGTTTAGGGTTTAGGGCTAGGGTTTGGGGCTCAGGTTTTTAGGGTTTAGGGTTTAGGCACCAGGGATGGGGGCTGAGAGATGAGGGATTGGGCCTATATTCCTTCTTCGCTTGCACAGACACTTCGCCTTCGCTCTGTTGGGAGGAATTGCCACGGCGAGGAGGCTTGAACTAACAAAGGCCGACCAAACCTTTACCCTAAGCCCTAAGCCCTAAGCCCTAAGCCCTAAGCCCTAAGCCCTAAGCCCTAAGCCCTAAGCCCTAAGCCCTAAGCCCTAAGCCCTAAGCCCTAAGCCCCAACCCCTAAACCCTAAACCCTAAACCCTAAACCCTAAACCCTGAGACAAAGGACAACTTCAGGCGGGTGGATACTGTCTATATGAGACATGAATATACAAGCGTTGTATGACCTTATGCAAGCATCTTATACGAGAGACTATCCTAAATCCTCAGCCGTAAGCCCTAAACCCTAAACCCTAAACCGTGTATGGCTTATACAGGCTCCTCATCAGGGAAGCTGCCCACCTTTAACGGTCTCAGATAGGACCTTGATGCCACGCTGCGCTGCATGAGCGTCGGAGGACCGGTGGAAACAAGCTTCAGGCTCCCAACGCGTCTGCATCCCTAAGCCCTAAGCCCTAAGCCCTAAACCCTAAACCCTAAACCCATATGAACCCTGAAACTCACAGACCCAGTGCCCAGAGACCGCAAACCCCACCGCCTCAAAGCCAGCCGGGTTTTTCAAAGAGGAGTAACTTGAACCCTCAACTCACAATCAAAGGGTTTAGGGCTTAGGGTTTCGGGTTAAGGCTTACATACCTAATACTGTCATCTTCGCACGAAAATATGTAATATTCATCTTACCCTAAACCTCAAACCCTAAACCCTACCCTAAACCTTAAACCCTAAACCCTAAACCCTAAGCTCCTCGGCCGCAGGCTGGCTTGCCGCACAGCCAGGTGCACCACGCCTCGGGTCGTGGGTCCGGAGCACTCGGCGTTGGGGCTTCTTTGTACGGAGAGATGAAAACCCGACTTTTGGTTTAGGGCTTAGGGCTTAGGGCTCAGGGCTTAGGGCTTAGGGCTTAGGGCTTAGGTCTTAGGGCTTAGGGCTTAGGGCTTAGGTCTTTGGGTTTTTAGGGTTTAGGGTTGAGGGTTGAGGTTTGAGGGTTGAGGGTGTAGGGCTGTACTACCTTAAGAACTCGAACCTATGCTTCTTGCAGGTTGCTTCAGAGTCGTACAGGGCGCCTCACTGCAACGTGGCAACAAGAATGTATTTACTGGGTTCTTTGAGGGAGGGTTTGGGGAATGAGTCCTCTTGAGTGTGGGTTTAGGTGGTAGGGTCTTGCGTCTTGAAGAAAGGACGATTTTGAGAACTAGGTTTCAGGTCTTTCGGATTAGGGGATTACGACTGGGTTTCCTGTAATCCTCATACAAAGGCCCGCACGAAAGGGTTTAGGGTTTCGGGTTAAGGGTTTTGGGTTTCGGGGACCCAAATTTTGAGCAGCAGCCATATACGTACCCCTGACCCCGGACGAGACATTCGAAGAGAAACTCGAACGTGCCAAAGCCAGAGATCAAAAGCCCAACCTCTGCCAACTGAAGTCCGGCGGTTGGGATCTTGATCAGGCAGACCAGGGGTGTAGGGTTCAGTTGAGAGCTCGGGGTAAAACTTTGTCTAGGGCCTAAATCCAGTACAGGGCTTGAGGCTTCCACAGCACACCCCGAAGCACTTTGCGTGTACCCTCAAAATGCATTTAGCTCATTGTTTTTTTTAATGGGAACTCTAAAGGGACCCCCTACACCCTAAACCCTAAACCATAATGAAGAGAGTCTACCACAAAAAGATGGGTCTCTGATTTAAGGCCTATTGTGGGTAACTTGGAGGCCTAAGCATGCCCTGACACTTTTCTTACTGTTGCTTAGTCGGGAATGAGGGACTCAGGCACCCTATATCGCCCCATATATACCCTTTAAGGGATTTTGTAGGGTACCTCACTCATTCCCTCATTCCCCTTCTAACTCACCAACGGTAAGTTGTGTTGTAAAACCCGCTGGTCGTGAGGCTCTAGGCGCCGTGCACTTCGTGGCGCCTTTCCAGTCCATCCAGTCCTAGCAGCAGCTTTCTCGTCTCAGAACTAAGCCCTAAACCCCAAACCCCGAGACCCTAGACCCTAAACCCCGAACCCTAGACCCTAAACCCTAAACCCCCCAAACCCCCACACCAACCAGAAACCCACGGGCCGATTTTGCGAGCCCTCATAGTTCTGCCCCCCGCCCCCCCCCCAAATCCCAAACCCCAAACCCCAAACCCCAAACCCCTAAACCCTAAACCCCTAAACCCCTAAACCCCTAAACCCCTAAACCCCTAAACCCCTAAACCCCTAAACCCCCAATCCCCTAACCCCTAACCCCCCCCCCCTCTCCGGGCACCTCGTTGAGCCACTTGCCGCCATCACCTGCTGAGATCTGCTGCTTGCGGATGGAACCATCCCCGAGCAAGTCCTTCTCCTGCGCTTTGTGGTTTGCGGTGTAGGGTTGACAGGGGTGGGCATTCACTGAAAACAAGGCCTAAACCCTAAAGCATAAACTCTAAACCCGAGTCTAAGCCCATTAGTCTACAAAGAACTCCTTGTAGTTTGGCGTACCAAAAAGGCACAAACATCATGTCGTCAAACCCCCCAACTTCGCAAACCCTACACACTCAATGTTGCACCCTGAAGCCGCATCACCCCAACAGCGAGCGACGTAACATGGTAATACTTCATAATACCAAACATATAAAATTTTGGCCTTGAGTACACTCTGGTAACGAAAGAATTTCCCCAAAAAACACCCAGATCCGAAGAGCCCTTGGGGGAAAGCACAGCATACAACCCATACCTATGGCTTTTGTTTGACCTTGGTCGCCCCGTAACCATATTCCAATACGGATGACCTTTCTAGTGTTAGCTACTGTATCCCTAAACCCTAAACCCTAAACCCTGAACCCTAAACCCTACTAACCCAAAGCTGCGCGGCTCTCCTTGAAACCCAGGCCGGAAAGCGTGGAAGCAAAGGAGAACTCCCTCTTTTCACCTGCAGGGCAGGGTTCTTCGCTTTCGGGCTGTAAGGTTGTGAGGCTTCAGGGCGTCTAGGGTTGAGGGTTCGTTGCTAAAACTTTGCCTCGCATGTATACCGCATGGAGCCCTAAGATTGCCAACATGACGGTTACATGAAGGCTTAGGGTTTAGGGTTTAGGGTTAGGGTTTAGGGTTTAGGGTTTAGGGTTTAGGGTTTAGGGTTTAGGGTTTAGAACATTCGCAAACCCGAAGTGACCTTCCCGCTCCTCACGCTTCAACTGCTTGAGGTGCTCCTGGCTTCGCCAGCAGGCAGATAAAAAAACTCAATGCCTGAACTTGGGTCTAGGGTTTAGGGTTTGGGGTTTGGAGTTTAGGGTTAACTCCTAGCCTAGAAACCCTGTACGGAATGATATGAACTCTTAGCGTTGAGTGCCCATATAGGACCTTGAAATTACCCGCTTCCTCATAGCCTTCTTTCGGTTGCTAAAGCTATTACCTCTGTGTTTTCGGCCTCTTGGACTTGGAGGCTGCATTAGCAAACTGCGAATCCTTTCTACTTACTAACTTGGCTTGCAGGATCGAAGTCCAGACAGGGGTCCTCAAAATAGGCGGTACCTTATTGGGGTCCTTATTCTAAGGGAATCCTACTATTTGGGGGTCCAGATTCGGGGTCCCGTATTTTCGCAACCCCCCAAATCAATTGCCCCTGACCTACTCCTTACATCCGGCCCCCGAGTTGTAGAAATTTCCACAGGTACGTCAGTGTCTTCCAGAAATTGAATAGTGTTCGAAGCGTTTTCTTGGGAGAGACTTTTCCAACGTTCATTTGCAAGGTAATATAATTGCTACTGCATGTGGAACTAGTTGTACATGTCTTTTTGCTAGGTTCTTCTTCTGTGCAGATTGGGGAACGGTTTTGTTTATTCTGCGTATGTCCCTGACTGCCTTCCGCATCTGCCTCTTGGACTTGTCGTAATCCCTACTAGCCTAAGCCCTTAAGCTCTTAGGCTTGGGACCATTCCCCCTGATACAGCAGTCCTCAATCGGGATTGTCATGGCTATAGTCCCGACTCAGGAGCTGCTAGTAGAAGGGGGAAGATCCCAATCTTAGACCCTTAAACCTTAAACCCTAAACCCTAAACCCCAAACCCCCGTTGAATCCCCATAAATTCTCGCCGTTCAGTAGAACTCCTCAAAGCCTGTGAGCCCTTGGAGCTCATCAACGGTTAACCCCCCTCAACATCCCCTTGAGGCCCTCGTGAAGACACCACCTTAAACCCTAAACCCTAAACCCTAAACCCTAAACCCTAAACCCTAAACCTAAACCCTAAACCCTAAACCCTAAACCCTAAACCCTAAACCCTAAACCCTAAAAAACCCTAAACCCTAAACCCAAAACCCAAAAAACCCTAAACCCCGGAACATCCACACACATCCAAAGGCCCCCAAGCCAAAGAGGCCTGCACCGCTTTGAGCTCCGCGCGGGCCTCCTTGTTCTGAGGCTCCGCCTGGCGATTTTAGGGTTTAGGGTTTAGGGTTTAGGGTTTAGGGTTTAGGGTTTCGGGTTTAGGGTTTAGGGGCGAACGACAAGATGCCCCTGGGCTTGCTTTCAGGTTCATGGTACTTACTAACGGGTTTGGGGTTTAGGGTTTAGGGTTTAGGGCTTAGGGCTTAGGGTTTAGGGTTTAGGGTTCAGGGTTTAGGGTTTAGGGTTTAGGGGCGACCACTTTTAAGCCCCCCTAAGTGCCCTAAGATGGTTATAAGTACAGTTATAAGTACAGATAGAATTGGCTAATAAGTACCATGAACCTCCAAGTGGGGGTTAGGGGTTCGGGTTTATTAGGGATTATTAGGTTTTATTGGTTGCATTTTGTTTTGGAGGGCTTTATGAGGTTTGATAGGGGGGGGGGGGGGGGGGGGGTATAGGGTTTAGGGTTTGCTTTTTTTTAAAGGGTTTTTAAGGGGTTTAGGGTTTAGGGTTTAGGGTTTGGGGTTTGGGGTTTAGGTTTAGGTATTGGCTTGGGGGTGTAGGGTCTAAGAACCCTAAACCCCCAAGCCCTACACCCTAAACCCTAAGCCCGAAGCCCCAAAAAACCGCTGGGGCTTGGGGGAGGGGAGGGGAAAGGTTGCTGAGTCGGGTTTCTATCTGGAACCAGAGTCTCAGAGTCCGCAACCCGAACAGACGAAGTTTCGAGGGTTTAGGGGTTTAGGGGTTTGGTGTTTAGGGTTAGGGTTTAGGATCTAGGCTTGAGGGCTTAGAAATGAAAATGCGAGGTCCGGAATTGAAGAAGACTTTAGGGGACTCATGGTTTCAGGGCTGAGGGTTACCTTTTACATTCAGTCCCTACCTAAACCCTTAATCCCAAGCTCCTAAACCCCTAGAACCCTAAAACACGAAAACCCTAGAACCCTAAAACCCTAAAAAGACACAAAATCTATACCTTAAACTTTAAACCCTAAACCCTGAAACCCAAAAACCTAAACCTTCAACCTTCCGAAATTAGGGGTACCTTATTGGGGTCCTGATTATACGGGAATCCTACTCCCTTATACCCTAAACCCAAGAAATGCTCAACCCAAACCCCAAACCCCAAACCCCAAACCCCAAACCCCAAACCCTAAACCCTAAACCCTAAACCCTAAACCCTAAACCCTAAACCCTAAACCCCCTGCACGGTTTCGAGCTCCCCGGGGGCGCCTCGACCACTTTCACAAGGTCGGCCTTCGACTCCGCGCAGAGCGCCTGCGCCTGCACATGCCCGAAGGGGGGGCCCTAGACCCTAAACCCTCAACCCTCAACCCTAAACCCTAAACCATCAACCCTCAACTCTCAACCCTAAACCCTAAACCCTAAACCCTAAACCCTAGACCCTAGACCCTAGACCCTAGACCCTAGACCCTAGACCCTAGACGCTAGACCCTAGACCCTAGACCCTAGACCCTAAACCCTAAACCCTACCGAAACCCTTAACTCCCTGAACCCCCGAGGCCACCTTGGTTTAAGGTTTGGGGTCTGAGGGGGTTTGGGGGCCTTGGGATCAGGACTTGCTTTTTAGGTTTAGGGTTTAGGGTTTAGGGTTTAGGGTTTAGGGTTTAGGGTTTAGGGTTTAGGGTTTAGGGTTTAGGGTTTAGGGTTTAGGGTTTAGGGTTTAGGGTTTAGGGTTTAGGGTTTAGGGTTTAGAGCTTCAGTTCCAGGGTCATTAAGGGAGGGGGGTTCATGGGGAGGTAGCCTTAACAAAAACCCTAGGGAGCCCTCAAGGATTATCGGGGCGTGTCGGGGAACTGGGGAGTATCAGGGAACCACCCTAAAACCTAACCCCCCAAAACCCCCGAAACCCCTAAACCCCCAAACCAACCCCCGAAACTCCGAACCCCTAAACTCTAAACCCTAAACCCTAAACCCTAAACCCTAAACCCTAAACCTCACCAAACACCTACACTGCACCCCTAAACGGCCAACTCCTTGGTTGCAGACCCTAGACCCTAGACCCTAAACCCTAAACCCTAAACCCTAAACCCTAAAACCCTAAAACCCTAAAACCCTAAAACCCTAAAACCCTAAAACCCTAAAAACTTAAAACCCTAAAACCCTAAAACCCTAAAACCCTAAAACCCTAAAACCCTAAAACCCTAAAACCCTAAAACCCTAAAACCCTAAAACCCTAAAACCCTAAACCCTAACCCCACGGCAGGCCTCAGAGTTACTCTCACAGTCCTTGGCCAACACGGCATTGATGGCTGCCCGGCGGAAGAGCGCCTTGACCTCCCATGCCAGCAGAGAGGGCGGTTCTGTAGGGGGTTTAGGGTTTAGGGTTTAGGGTTTCGGGTTTAGGTTTAGGGTTTAGGGTTTCGGGTAGCGCTAGGGTATTGGGGTATGAGGGTGTAGGGTTTGGGGTAGAGTTAAAGGTTCAAGGGGGTGTAGGTAGATGTTCAGGGTTTAGTAAGTTTAGTTCGGGTTCAGTGGTACTGTGTAAGCACGCGACCGCCCAAAAAGCGGCGGATTTGTTGTAGATGAACTCGCCTAGGGCCTACACCCTTGACTCACAAACCCTTACATCCTTTTAAGCCCTTGAAACGTAGACCCTGAGTCCAGGGCCCTGAAAACCCTAAGGGCCCTTAAACCCTAAACCCTAAACCCTAAACACTAAACCCTAAACCCTAAACCCGCATTGTTTTCTAGGATGGCCCCTTTGAAACCCTCTGAAAATCATATTCCTAAAGATGGCCCTCTTAAACCCAACAAGGGGAAGTTCTAGGATGGCCCGCACAACCCTCTGAAAAGCATATTCCTAAACATGATCCTCTTAAAACCCAATGAGGAAAAGTATGAACTGCTTTCTATGACAAAACCATATTCCTAAAGATGATCCCTTAAACAATAAGGGAAAAGCATGAACTGCCTTTATGAAAAAACACAACATATTCTTAAATTTGATCCTCTTAAAACCAATAAGGGAAAAGACTGAACTGTTTTTATGAAAGAAACATATGCCTAAATATGATCTGTCCCAAGGGCCTAGTTACCTAAACCCTAAACCCTAAACCCTAAACCCTAAACCCTAAACCCTAAACCCTAAACCCTAAACCCTAAACCCTAAACCCTAAACCCTAAACCCTAAACCCTAAACCCTAAACCCTGACTAGCTTTGGTCTCACCTAGCCTTGGTCTCAGGCGCAGACATTCTTGGCATTCAGCTTCAATGCCTCGGAAGCCGATTTGGCGCCCTCCTGGAGCACCTGTGCGTCAGGTCGAGGGCTTTAGGGCTTTAGGCTTTCATGGCTTTAGGGTTACTAAGGGTACCCTAAACCCTAATCCCTAAACCCTTAGATCCCTCAACCCTTAGATCCCTCAACGCTTAGATCCCTCAACCCTTAGATCCCACAACCCTACGAACCTTCGCTTCGCCAAGATCCTCGACCCCCTGACGGACAGAAAATCTTTTCCTGCACTGAACCCACAACTTACGGGGTTTAGGGTTTAGGGTTTAGGGTTTAGGGTTTAGGGTTTAGGGTTTACAAACCTGATAAGCCCCAACCCTGAACCCTAAGCCACACCCTTAAGCCTTGAAACCCTGAAACCAAACAAGGGTTTCGAGCAAGGTGACCCCCCTTTAGGGTTTAGGGTTTAGGGCTTAGGGTCTAGGGTATTAAACAACTTAGGGTTTGGGGTTCAGAGTGGCCCTCCTTTAGGGCACCCAAAAAGGGACCATCATTAGGGTGTGGGGTTCAGTGTGGACACCTTGGGTCTCTCCACGCTGTCCGCGTCGAGGCTGCTGCCGTATTTCAGCTGCACCAGCCTCACTGGGTAGTTGCAGGGGTTTAGGGTTTGGGGGTTTAGGGGTTAGGGTTTAGGGTTTAGGGTTTAGGGTTAAGGGTTTAGGGTTTAGGGTTTAGGGTTTAGGGTTTAGGGGGTTCAGGGTTCAGGGTTCAGGGTTTAGGGTTTAGGGTTTAGGGTTTAGGGTAAGGCTTCAGTCATGGAATCACCCTAAATGGCCCTGAGTCTCAAACAACAAGCCGCCCGAGGGCCCGCGCGCCAGGTTGGTGAAAACCGATTCGCAAAGTTCCTCCGACCCGGATCCAGGATTTGAGGGTTGGTGTTTAGGTTTGAAGGCTTGTAAGGCTTTGGCATTTCGGGTGTCAAGGGCTTGGGGATCTGGAAGGATTTGGGAAGGATTAGAGACATCAGGTTCTAGAGATTTGGGGAGTAGGGACTCAGACACCGAGCCGAACAAAAACGCCCAAAACCCCCCCGACGACAAAGAAGGACCACACCACACAGACGCTTACAAACGCACGCACGCACAAGCATGCAACGAAAAATCAAGCTGCACACAGGCATTTGCCGGGACCAGAATGACGAGAATCCCCACCTCGACTTCCTGCGAACGAAACCAAACAAATAGAAAAACTAAACAAAGACCCCGACCTTCTTGCCCTTCTGCTGGTCCGCCCCTGAACAGACGAACCCCCCCCCCCCCGCCGCAAACGAAACGACAACACACACCCACTTTATCTCGGTCTTCACCATGATGCTTACACACATAGCCCTAAACCCTAAACCCTAAACCCTAAACCCTAAACCCTAAACCCTAAACCCTAAACCCTAACAAAGACGGTCAGAACACGCTGGCCCACACAGCAGAGCGAAGCTGGTTCGACTCCGCCTTCAGGTCACAATCGGGGCGGCAGGATATCGACGGTTTGGCCACGTAGCCAATCGGGGCGGCAGGATATCGACCGTTTGGCCATGTAGCCAAAGCAGGTGACATGCACAATAATAAGAATAATACTAATAATAACATAAAATAAGCAATAATAAAAATACTAATAATAAAAATAACAAACATAATAATAACTAAAAACAATAAGAGGGATAAGAATAATAAGAATAATAAGCATAATAAGAATCATAAGAACATAAGAATCATAAGAATCATAAGAATCATCAGAATCATAAGAAACATAAGAATCATAAGAATCATAAGAATCATCAGAATCATAAGAATCATAAGAATCATCAGAATCATAAGAAACATAAGAATCATAAGAATCATAAGAATCATCAGAGTACTAAGAATAATAAGAATAATAAGAATAATAAGAATAATAAGAATAATAAGAATAATAAGAATAATAAATAATAAGAATAATAATAAGAATAATAAGAAGAATAAGAAATAAGAAGAATAATAAGAATAATAATAATAATAAGAAATAATAATAATAAGAATAATAAGAATAATAAAATATAAGAATAATAATTATAAGAAATAAAGAATATAAAAGTAAGCAAATATATAAATCCCCGACCCCCCCACCCCCCCCCCCCCCCACCCCGCCCCACCCCCGTGCACCCTTTGCCACGACGGAAGCGCGCCTTGCACGACAAAAGAAAGCAGAAAACCAAGCGACTTTGTGACAACGCCAACACGGAATCACAAAACACAACGATCGCACCAACACCCACAAACCCAGCCGCAAGAACAACGCGAGCCTTAAAAGGGTTTTAAAGTTTCAGGGTTAAACCCTAAACCCTAAACCCTATAACCCTAAACCCTACACCCTAAACCCTAAACATTATACTCGGGCGTTGTAAGGGTTCATGATTTAAAAGGTGTAGTGCAGCCCTCCGTTTCCCATGCAAGCCTGTGCTTTGCTCCTCTCTTGCTGCCTGAGCACGCACGGGCAAAACCCTAAAACCCTGCAAACCCTTAGTAAGCACCCAAAAACACAGTACGGGGGCCTGAATAATTAGAATAGGGTTTTGGGGGCTATTATAGTATAATTATAAGGGGACCATAAGCGAATACTATTAGTTTCTATTCCGACCCCTATATTAGATGTTTTTTATGCCCTGCGGCTACCTGAAGTGGGGGAGCCATCCTGCCGTTGTCACACCGGTCGTCTCGGATACTGCGCTGCAGGCTTCTGTCGTGGGACTCTCCGCGGAATCCGCTCCAGGAACTTTCGGTAAGATCTCGCAGGGTGGGTACTCCAAGGATACTCGGCGGAACTCTCTGCGGGCTTCTCAGGGATACTCGACGGGATTCTTTGCGGTCTTCGCTGCGGTTGGCGGCTCCAGGGATACTCGGCCGGATTCTCTGCGGCCTTCTCTGGGCTTGGGCACTCCAGCGATACTTGGCGGCGCTTCTCTGAAAGTGGGCCCCCAAGGGACAAAGCCCTGGAGAGAAGGCGAGGAGGCAGGGAGCATGGTTGACTTAACATCCAGCAACCCCGCACCGAGGGTGGGGAAAAAGCCCTAAAACCCTCAACCCTTAAGCCCAAAGAATCTCAAACTCACCCAGAGGTTGACACTTGACATTGAGATTCCCCCTCAAAACCCCAAAGCCCCAATCCCATAACATAGCCCTGAAAAGCCCTAGACCGCACAACCCGATATCCTACAACCCTAATCCCCCCAAAACCCTAAACGCTGCACTCTAAACATCCTCTAACCCCATAACCCTGTAACCCTAAAGCCCTATATCCCGACTAAACGCCCCATTAACCTGAGTCCTCGTCTAAATTAGCCCACACCCAATTGCCCTGTAGGCCTGAAGCAAGTGTCAATGTTGAACCCTAAACCCTAAACCCTAAACCTGCTGGGCCGGACACGTGTGCTTGAGCTCCGGGTAGTACTGGGGATTCTTTGTCAAATCCTGTCGGATGCAACGCGGGATTTAGGGTTTGGGGTTTAGGGTTTAGACCACATGCTGAACTGGTCCAGGGATGTCCATCTCAGGGTGTTGAGGATTTATGAGCTCAAGGAGTTTGCTCAGGGAGTTTCGAGGTTTTACTGTTAGGGGTTCGGGTTCAGGGTTTTGTGGATTTAGAGGGCTGATCTTTGCAGACAGCTCTTTCCCGCGGTCCCGCGCAAAAACGATGGAATGGTAGTAGCCTTGGCAGCAGCCATCAGTGCATAAGCACCATGAGTTTACAGAAGTGAGCTCTTACACAGGCAACATTCCTTAAACTTTGACGCTTGGGGTTCATTCAGCTGAGATTGCGACAGTCTGCTGCTTTGAACAGCTCGCCCTTCTTGAAGAAGTCGTTTCCTTCCACCTGGCCCCCTAAACCCTAAGCCCTAAGCCCTAAGCCCTAAGCTAAGCCCTAAACCCTAAACCCTAAACCCTAAACCCATCGATGCATGGCCCGGGCCGTGATCTCTGCCTTCCACAGCAGCGAAGTTTCCAGCTGCTCCAGTGGGGTCATCTTCTTCTTTTCCTCACAGTGCTTAGGTTTAGGGTTTAGGGTTTAGGGTTTAGGGTTTAGGGTTTAGGGTTTAGGGTTTAGGGTTTAGGGTTTAGGGTTTAGGGTTTAGGGTTTAGGGTTTAGGGTTTAGGGTTTAGGTTTAGGGGTTAGGGTTTAGGGTTTAGGGTTTTGGGTTTAGGGTTTAGGGTTTAGGGTTTAGGGTTTAGGGTTTAGGGTTTAGGGTTTAGGGTTTAGGGTTTAGGGTTTAGGGTTTAGGGTTTAGGGTTCATTTCAAAGCGATGGCTTCAGGGGACCGTGCACAGCTGAGGTGCTGGCAGCTTCGAGAGCGTCCAGCGCCTTGTCTGACGCACTCCTAGTGTCCTGCGAAGCTACAGGGAAGGTGCTGAGCTGAACATCCAGAAAAAGCACGAAAATAAAAACAATAAAAGCAATCATGATGATGATAATAACAATGATATTAATGATATTAAGAAGAATAATGATAATAAGAATAAGAATAAGAATAAGAATAAGAATAAGAATAATCATAAGAATAATCATAATAAGAAGAAGCATGGCGAGCACCTCCTTCCCAGCTTCCTCTGCATCTTCGCCCTCGCCGTCAGGCGTGAGATTCGTGTAAAGCTTGCGAGTGAAGTCACGCGAACGGTTGATCTAGGGGTTCTATACTTTTAGGGTTTAGGGTTTAGGGTTTAGGGTTTAGGGTTTAGGGTTCTATACCTTGGGCCCTCAAGGTTTTACCCTTGCATTTTGGGTTCCCTTTTTAAGGATCCCTAAGGGAACATAAGGGCCCTTTTAGGAGTATATCAAGGGGAACCTAAACCCTGAACCCTGAACCCTGAACCCTAAACCCTAAACCCTAAACCCTAAACCCTAACCCTAAACCCTAAACCCTAAACCCTAAACCCTAAACCCTAAACCCTAAACGGGTCTTCATCCCTTGAGTTGAGCCTCCTCCTCCTCCTCCCCCTCAGGCTGTGACTCATCTTTGGCTCCTGCAGAGTTTGAAAGGCATCGGAAGGGCGTGGGGTTTAGGGTTTAGGGTTTAGGGTTTAGGGTTTAGGGTTTAGGGTTTAGGGTTTCGGGCTTCGGGTTTAGGGTTTCAATCGCAAGGACCCTTGTATCCGTGGTGGGCCGCTGTCCTTCGGCCATGTTGGCATCGGAGCTGCTGGGCGCCTGCACGCAAAGCCGGGCCACTACTGATCCACGGAAGGCCCTGAAGAATATGGAAGAATTTGGGTTAGGTAGGGAGGAACCCTAAACCCTAAACCCCAAACCCCAAACCCTAAACCCTAAACCCTAGGTAGGAGACTGGGGACCAGGTTCCGAAGGCCCCCCGAAAAGGAAGAAAACCGCGGAGCCTTTCAGTCGCAGGCCCAACGTGACCAACTTGAGCAGGTTTGGTTCTGGGCTGCTCTAAGTTCTGGGTTTAGGGTTTGGGGTTCTGGGTTTAGGGTTTAGGGCTTGGGGAGGCCTTTACAGTGGTCTCTCTGGGCTGGCAGGCCTCTCTTGGCACCTCCTCAATGACCACCTCCTCATCGTCCATCGCCTGTCGTAGGGAGGCTTTTCAAGGCTCACTCCAACCTCAATCCAAACCCCAGAGCCACTGAAGCCCTACTAAACCCTAAACCCTAAACCCTAAACCCTAAATGCTAAGCCCTACTGAATTCCTGACGCCACAGCCCAAAAGCATAGGAGTACACCATCTAGGGTTTGGGTTTAGGGTTTAGGGTTTAGGGTTTAGGGTTTAGGGTTTAGGGTTTAGGGTTTAGGGTTTAGGGTTTAGGGTTTAGGGTTTAGGTTTTAGTGTTTAGGGTTTAGGGTTTAGGGTTTAGGGTTTAGGGTTTAGGGTTTAGGGTTTAGGGTTTAGGGTTTAGGGTTTAGGGTTTAGGGTTTAGGGTTTCGGGTTTCGGGTTTCGGGTTTCGGGTTTCGGGTTTCGGGTTTCGGGTTCATGGGCTAAGGCTTGGGAGCCGCAGGCCTGGTTGGATGCGGGGGTTTTTGTGTCGGAAGTTCTCGCATCTGCTATTTGCTTGAGAACCCCCCAAAAATATTTTTCCTTGTATTATAAGGGTGATACGGAGTATTGCTACATTTTTGTGATTGGGGGGGGTTCTTAAGCAAATTGTAGTTATCTGGATGAAACCCGAAACCCTGAACCCGTGATTTTTGTTTGAGGGTTTTGGGCTTAGGGTTTATGGTTGAACTTTGGGTTCTAAAGATGTTTAGATAAAAACCCGAAACCCTGAACACGTCATATCCTTTGAGTTGAACTTTGGGTTATAAAGATGTTCACCCTAAACCCTAAACCCTAAACCCTAAACCCTGAACCCTAAACCCTAAACCCTAGACCCTAAACCTTCAGATGAAAACTTGCTCGCCCCCCTGAGATCCAGTCGCACCTTCGCAGCTTCGTGTAATCACTTCATGAGGCCCATGTTCAGGTTTAGGGTTTAGGATTTAGGGTTTAGGGTTTACAGTAGGGTTTAGGGTTTAGGGTTTAGGGTTAGGGTTTAGGGTTTAGGGTTTAGGGTTTAGGGTTTAGGGTTTAGGGTTTAGGGTTTAGGGCTTAGGGTTTAGGGTCTAGGGTCTAGGGTTTAGGGTTCAGGGTTCAGGATTTAGGATTTAGGGTTTAGGGTTTAGGGTTTAGGGTTTAGGAGCGTCCTTAAAACCCAAAACCCGAAACCCTAAACAGCCTCTGTATGAATGTAACGGACGTATGGGTGCAAAGCGCCAGAGAAGCTCAACCCGCTTGCCTCAAGCTGCGAGCGCAGGCCCCCTACGCGACGCGATGAAGACTAGAACGAACTGTTGAAAACTGACTTAGAGTACAAGGAGTGGTGCCCCTTGGTTTGAATTTAGAGTTGGGGATGGGGATGGGGGGGGGGTCGGGTGCAGGGAAGGTTCTCAAAATTCCTGTCGGTGCTCTTACATTCATGCAACTTGCTGCCCATGATACTGCTCTTGCCATGCTGTGACTGGAGTTCGCGAGTTGTGTTCTCACAGCCACTCTGGACCCAGCTTTTGTTGACATGACTGCAGCAATCAAGCACTATAGGGTTTAGGGTTTCGGTTTAGGGTACCCTCAACCCCAAACCCTAAACCCGATAAGGAAGGAGTACTGCTCGGCTCGATCTTAAACCCTCTGAACGGTCACACCCGCACATTGTTGCGGCATGTCTCGTCAAGCCAAGCTCGAGCCACGACAGCATTTGGATGGCCAGCCAGGTTGTGAGGAGTACTAGAGGCACATACCAGGGTTTAAAGTTTAGGGTTTAGGGTTTAGGGTTTAGGGTTTAGGGTTTAGTCCTTTCGGGGGGGGGGGGGGGGGTTACCTAACTTCCTTGTGAGAGCGTTCGAACAGGGGGACGGGGTAGGGTTCTGCCGTGGACGCGATGGCCAGGGGATGGCCCTTCAGGTCGAAGCTGCCTTGCACCCTGCTCCCTCGTACCCCCGAAGAACAGTAGTAACAACAACCACCGTGTTCGTAAGAATCGTAAGTTTAAGTCAGTATAATAAAGTTTGTCAAGAATAGAAAAAGATAATGTGAACTACGCTAGACATAGCACAGGTGAACATACGAATATTCATGACGATGATAGATGGGACTGCCTCGCACAAGAAGTCGACTCAGCATTCAGAACCTGGGCTTGCACAGCGTGCCTTTGAGCGGATCCATGTGGCTCACGGGCCGGCCAGCCACCATCGCCATGCGCTGTTCGATTCTGCAGCGGGATTCTGGGGTTGATGTGTTTACTGAGTTCGACTCCGGGGGTCTTTAGGGTTTAGGGCTCAGGGTTTAGGGTTTAGGGTTTAGGGTTTAGGGCTTAGGGTTTAGGGTGTGTTTAGGGGTTTGCGCTGAGCCCTGAAACCCCGGTCGACGGCGCCCTGGAACGCCGTGCATCTCATACCCTGCGTCTGCGCGACAAAGCAGCACACCCGCCCACCAACTATCTGCCCTCCTCGTTTTCACCGATCCGCACAACTCGAATGTCAGTCAGCACCCCCAAAGCAAGCACACATCTTAGTATAAAACTTCCCACAACTCTAAACCCTACATCCTAAACCCTAGAACCACCAAGACCCCAAGACCCCTAATGTGGGTCTCGCCTTTGAACCCTTTGAAAACATATTTACATAATATAGGGTCCATTATCAACCCAAAACAAGGAAAACATGTCCCGAAACGCGACCTTAACCCCGTACAGAAGGTAGTAATCCTTACCTTGCCCTCATAAGGAAGAACATTTTCTGGGTGTGCTCTTAAGCAAAGAGTGGTACTGTAAACTCCAAGAAGTTCGAACATCCTTATCTCCATACCCCAAAAAAGGTACACTAAAGGGAATCTCAGCGCTAATCATCCCTAAAGCACGTTCCGGCTTCTGGAGTTTACTGTAAACCCTGAACCCTGAACCCTGAACGCTGAACCCTGAACCCTGAACCCTGAACCCTGAACCCTGAACCCTGAACCCTGAACCCTAAACCCTAAACCCTAAACCCTAAACCCTAAACCCTAAACCTTAAACCCTAAACCCTAAACCCTAACCCTCAAGCCATCTGATCTGCTCCGGTGTGAGTGTACTGTAAACTCTTAGAGAGCCAGCGCCTCGCGATCGCCCCAAAGTCCACGGCCTGGAGAAGGAGAGATTTGCCATCAGCGCGGAGGGTCCTAGGACTTAGGGTGAACCCTGAACTGCCTGAATCCTATCCCTAAACCCCAAACCCCAAACCCTAAACCCTAAACCCTAAACCCGAAACCCTAAACCCTGAACCCTAAACCCTAAACCCTAAACCCTAAACCCTAAACCCTAAACCCTACCACATGCCTCTACAGCTGCCCTAAACCCTAAACCCTAAAACATATAGCCGGCCTCTTGGTCTGGCGTGGGCGCGAGGACGGCCATCAGCGCTTGCACCTTTGGCCAGGCTGGGCTTGGGGTTTGGGGTTGGTAGGGTTTAGGGTTTAGGGTTTAGGGTTTAGGATTTAGGGTTTAGGGTCTAGGGTTTAGGGTTTAGGGTTTAGGGCTTAGGGCTTCGGGCTTCGGGATTCGGGCTTGGGGCTTAGGGCTCAGGGCTTAGGGCTTAGGGCTTAGGGCTTAGGGTTTACTTTGGAACCCCTTCTTGCTATAATACTTGCAGTTGGTTCCAGTGGGCCAGCGAAGACCGAGAATAACGTCTGGGAACTGTCGAGGTTTGTAGGGTTTGCCGCCGAGCACAGCACACAAAAGAGTCGAGGAAGTGCCCATTGTGCAGATGCATGGAAAACTGACGGTTCTAGACCCTGATTGAAGACTTCAGTTCGTTTTAGGGCCGAACACCATAGTCCGAACCACATAAGATTCGTCAAGTGCTCAAGCCCTCACAGTTGCCAACGTCAGCTCACATGTAAGTTCCGTAAACCACGAGCCAAAGAAGGGACCCGCATTCAGAACAAAGCCTAAAACTTATAAACCTCAGCTCTAATTTAGAAGGACCCCCTGCATTACATGTCCTAAACCCTAAAACCCTAAACCCTGAACCCTGCCCAGCAGCCTCCAACGCCGAAAGAAAGGAAGGGATCACTCGCAGCTTCCAGTCCTTCTTAGCAGTTTGTGGTTAGGATTCAGGGTTCAGGGTTCAGGGTTTAGGGTTTAGGGTTTAGGGTTTAGGGTTTAGGGTTTAGGGTTTAGGGTTTAGGGTTTAGGGTTTAGGGTTTAGGGTTTAGGGTTTAGGGTTTAGGGTTTAGGGTTTAGGGTTTAGGGTTTAGGGTTTAGAGCTCAGCTCGCAGGTGGGGTTGCACTTGGGTTAGGGTATAGGGTTCTGGAAGTCTCCTGAAACCGGGTTCCAATAGTAGCAAACCTCAACCCCAAGACCCTACTCCGCCCCAAAGAGTCCCAATGGCAAACCCAGTACCCTTATTAACTTTCTAAACTCTTCGCCGTCCATATCTTGAGAGCCCTCCCATGCATGAATCCAGAACAAGAAGCCTAAACCCTAAACCCTAAACTCTAAACCCTAAACCCTAAACCCTAGAAAGGCCCTACCCACAAACCCTTGCCGCATCAGGTCCTCGCAAAGGACGAAAGACTTCAGCTGACCCGCGCGCACCTCGATGGTGGTGTCCTGCGTGCCATCTGGGGGTTGACGAAAACACCCTTCTAGACCCCAAATAGTAGGACTCCCTCATATGAATTAAGGACCCCAAGAAGGTACCCCTAAGTTCGGAAACCCCCATATGGCTTCGCTGCCACAGGCAACTACTCGAACATCGGAAGGTATCGAAGCTAGACCCCCACATGCCTCCGGCCTAAGCCCAAGGCCGACCCGAGACCTTGCCCCGATGAAGCCACAGGCACCAAAGACAGCAAGGTGCTGTTCGTCTGCATGCTGCTGAGTCTTGTGCCCACAGCTTCTTCCCAATAGTTCAAGTCAGAAACGGTCGAAAGATAGCAAGCCACTATATCAACGTTAAGCATGTTTGTCACTTTCGGAAATCCACGATGCCAGTGTAGGTCGGGTTCTTGCTGGGCCCAAGGTTATACAAGATTCGCCACAAACAGCCGTTGTAAGTCTTCATACGTGGCAAACCCCGGCTTCGCATGTACTTCACCATTGCTTTCCAAATCGCAGAGTCCGCACTTCCAGAATGTTCAAGGAACCCAAGTCTGCACAGCAAAATTCGGACCTGGTCACTCCGCGGAGCTGTCTGCCAAGTGCTGGGTGATTGCTGGGACAGGAAGGCATCCCTCAGCTTTGCTGCAGCCTCCGCCGACCCATCATGAGGACCAGGCAGCGCACCCATCTTGCGCAAGACTTTCCTGGACATCATGTGAGGAGCGAGCGCAAAGGTGCGAGGCGGTATCGTCGGTTTGCTTGCGGGCGGATGCCCAAAACAGTGGCAACTACGTTGTTTTCTTGTACACAACATACTGCAGAAGGATGTCTGATATTTTTGCAACAAGGCTGTGCTTGGTCTATGACCATGCCATGCTACAAAGACGAAATGAACCCAGGCTTCCATCAAGGGGAAGTGGACTGAGCTTGCTGTAGTGACGCAAGACACGGCGCCTCTGCTTTTCTTCCTTGGAACTTCTAGTCTTAGTAGAATGGGCCGTGCCCTGCAAAACCTGAACCTTAGTGTTAGACTGACTTTAATGTAAGGATGGTCTACAATCACAAGTGTCGAAAATCTATTATGCGAACCGAGTTTGTTGGGGTAACCCGCTATTAGCACAATTTTTGCGGACGGCTGATTTTTTTTAGGGTTCGTGTATATTATAGGGTTAAGGGCTGAAACGGAAAGGCTTGAGGCGCTGAGGGCCATGGGCTCCAGGAATTTTAAAGAGCCAGAGCCCGGAGAATCCGGAAAGCTAAGCCCGGCCAGTTCCATGTAAAGCCTCGAGGAGTTTCATTACCAAACGTGGCCCCAAACAAATTTCCTGATTGGTAGCCCACGGGCCGGCCGGACTGTCTTTAGAAAGTTTGTCTGGTCACCCTCTATAATACACAGGTTTTTCCGGATGAGTTTTTTGAAGGGCTTGTGTTTAATTAGGGTTAAGTGCTTACGCAGTATAAGGCTTGAGGCCCTGAGGGCCTTGGGCTCTAGGAATTTTAATCGCTGGAAAGCTTCAGGCCTTAAGCTCCTAAAGGCTTGAGGCCTGAGGGCGGTTCCCCCGCCCCCACCCCCCCCTCCCCCCCCCTCCTGCCCAATTTGTTTGGGCGGGTCGCCGCGCCACGCGTTTACGGAGGGTCCAAATTTGTTGGGGGGAAGGGGTTAAAAGCAGCGCAACATTAAAACCCTAAACCCTAAACCCCTTTGGGACAGGCTGGGGACGCTTCGACATGACATTTTCTTTCTCGAGACCTGCTCTCACTTTGGACGAAAAATCCCGCTCTCGCCTGGGCGCGGGTGTGGCCGCGGGTGTGGCCGCGGCGTTCTTCGGAGCTCCAAAACGTCGTTTCATTGGCAGGGACAGCAGTTTCGGCTCCAAATATCGCTTTTCGTGCACGACTCGGAGGCTGCACTGATGGATCCCCGGTTGCAGCAATCTATGGGGGTTTGTCTCCTCGCCGCTATATTGACCGCCATGGTTTTTGGGGACAATCGCCAGCCTAAGAGGCCTACTTGGCCGGTGAACTCAAATGCTCGCCGCTGTATGGCCAACTGCTTTGCAATGCAATCGCCGGCCTGAGAGCGCTGCTGGCCGCTGAACAGCCCCACTGAGCATAACAAATCAGTAAGTTTCCACGTGGGTTGCAAGGAGAGCTGTGCAGAAACCCCAACGTTTCTGTACTTAGAGCCCATCAATCCACCAGGTGCCCCGCTTCAGACGTATCAACATCCCGAGCTATCTGTGGCTTGCGCTGTTGGGCCGCGCAGGGCTTTACTGAATTTGCGGGCTATGCAGGTATGACCAAGACAGTAAAGACAAACTGTTGGCTCGTCGCTGACAGGGCACTTGTTGTGGCTGGAGTTGACAAAAACCATGAGAGCCTCAGAAAAGTCGCCGTTCATATCTGAATCAAGGTAGCCCAACCGGCGTAGTGCCTGAGCAACCAGAGCTTCTGAGTCTCGATGCACGAAAGGCCCACCTCCAAGAAATATTTCTCGTGCCATCCCACTGCCATACTTTTCTTTCTGCGTCTTGGTCAGTTTTCTAGTAGCTGACTTGGGCAAGAAGAACGCTAGCTCGGCTGACAGCCTTTGCCACGCCTGCTTCGTGGCAGGATTGTTCACGCGGTCATAAAGTGCAAGAATGGCACATTGTCGTGGGAACACTGTTAGAGGGCCAAGACTGTTGCTGAACCAAAAATTCGCAATAGCTGGCAGCAGATACCCGCTTCCATCCGAATAATCTAAGTCTTCCAAGAAGCTGCTGACATAGGCCACCTGAACATGTGGCCAGGAAGGGACGCTCCGTCAAGACTAGTCAAATCTGTGGGCTTTGCAGGAGACCCAGCTACCTGTACCTGTAGGTGCTTTGGGCCGTACTGCACCCAGTAGGAACAAGCACAACAACATGCTGACAGCATGCCACCAAATCTTCCACAGCATTGGCAAAGTCCGTGTCCGAAGTTAGCAGAGCAACGCATCCTGCAGACCTGGATGCAGCAAGGCGCTGCATCTCGGCGACGATTCTGCCATCGTTAGCTTCGCCGCCACTCTGCGTGCCGCGGCGTGACACAGGTCGGAAGTTGATGCCTGGATGATTGAACAACTCCCGACATCTTCTGTTTTCTTCTCGTCCAGGCGCGGCAAAAATCGATGTTCGTACGGCGCCGTACTTCTCGGTCATGATAGCAATTCCGTTCCTGATCTGTTCCAAGCTGTGCGTGTCCGCATCGACTAGGAGTTCGACATTTGGCGAGGCCACAGCGTGTGCAGGCACTGCACCTCGCTTTCGTCTCGGCTGCCTGATGACGAGGGCTGATGCCTTGGATGTGAAGAAGCTAGCTAAATGAGGTTTCTTGTACAGCCCCGATTGTTCTTTTCGGCACTATCTCTTCAATTCGTGCTAGCCCGTAGATGTCTTGTGGCTATGGATGTCAAGAAATCGGGTGCTGTGCCAGGTTCCCTCACTACAAGTAGCAAGCGCAACATGGCAGGAATCAAGAAGGGCCAGCAAGTCATTCGGGCAAGTTTGCTGTCAGACCAACCTCAAAGCTTGCCAAAGTGACAAGGGCCAGGCACCAACCAGACAAAACCACGCTGTCGGACAGCACCATCCCGGGAATGATCTTTGGTGAACACAATGTCGCCGATGACCTGCTTTCAAGGAACTCTCAGCAAGGCCCTTCGCGAAAGCCAGCAACAAGTCACTGCGACAAATACTCTGAGATTGAAAGCTGCGGACACAGCAACATGCCAAAAGGCGCAAGTACCCTAACCACTCCTTCAGCTCACGCCGGTATAGTGCGGACAAGGCCTCCGTGGCGCCAAAACCCACAATCGCAGGCCAGCTTCTGCAGACGGCAGCCGCCGAACTCGTGAACAGGTCCGGCCAGCATTTCAGCATGCTTAGATAACACCGTTCCAAAGAACTCCCTTTAGACCTCCCGGGAGGCTTCCCTTAAGGCATCCCTAAGCCGCCTCATTTGTTCCTGAACTGATATCCAACAGGGGTTTCGGGTTTGGGATTCTAGGCTGAGGGCGAAGAGAAGCTTCAAGATCGCTGAGAATTCGAAATGCCTCACTTGCCGCCACAATAATCCACACGGAGTTCTTCCAATCATCCTCTCCGATTCCACCTTCACAAAAAAGGCACAGCTTGATCCACAATGCTGCTCAAAACAAAGCCTTCGCAGGCTTGCAGGTCCTCTTCATCCTGGCTTATTGAACCAGCCACTGACTGAAGCGCTGAAACCCCTGACTCCCAAAACACAGTCACCTCAGAATAATGTCCACACAAACGTATCTTTGGGGCAACCAGTACTGCGTGAGGGTCTAGGGTCTAGGGTCTAGGGTCTAGGGTCTAGGGTCTAGGGTCTAGGGTTTAGGGTTTAAGGTTTGCGGTTTCGGGTTTAGGGTTAGGGTCCTCGGCATTCATGAACTCGAGAACTTACAATCAAGAGACGATGAAAAATTTCGGCAACGGTTGCTCATGGCGCCTGGCCGCAAACCGAAGGCCTGCCTTCCTTTCTCGCATCCTGACGACCTCTGCATCACCTCACCCGCTTCGAGGGTTCAGGCTCTGGGTTGCTAAGGGTTTTGGGTTTTAGGGTTTAGGGGTTGGGGTTTAGGGTTTAGGGTTGCTAAGGGTTTTGGGTTTAAGGTATGGGGTTTTGGGCTCAGGGTTTAGGCCGGTTTGGGGTTTGTCCAAGCCACCTATTTGTCTTTAAACCCTAAACCCTAAACCCTAAACCCTAAACCCAAAACCGCTGCTACAGGCCTTCTGCAGCTCAACGGGATCCACGCAGCTCAGCGGCGTCAGCCCTGAATCAAGGATTGAGGGCTTGCATAGGGGGATGAGGGCTCTCTCTTCTTCAGGGTTATTAGGGTTTAGGGTTTAGGGTTTAGGGTTTCGGGTTTAGGGTTTAGGGTTTAGGGTTTCGGGTTTCGGGTTGAGGGTTGAGGGTTGAGGGTTGAGGGTTGAGGGTTGAGGGTTTAGGGTTTACTGTTTAGGGCTTCGGGTTTGGGGTTTAGAGATGCTGGTCGGCCTCGGGTTCAGCTGAGGGTAGCATGTTCCAGGCTTGCGGACTACGCGCCTTTGTGCATCTGATCTCCGCCAAGACCGATGTACTTACTTGTTCTTTGTAGGGGACCAGAGAACGAACCTAGGTCAATTCAACACCCTGCCAACAACCAGCAAGCTCAAGAAAGCCTGAAGACCTGAACCCACCTTAAACCCAAACCGTCAGATCACTGAGAACTTGAAGTTGATCTGAGGGACCCTAGGGTTGAAGAACTTCGTGCACACTTTCATGGGGAGGGGTTCAACCCTAAACCCCAAACCCTAAACCCTACACCCTGAACCCTAAGCCCTGAACCCTAAGCCCTGAACCCTAAGCCCTGAACCCTAAACCCTAAACCCTAAACCCTAAACCCTAAACCCTAAACCCTAAACCCTAAACCCTAAACCCTAAACCTAACCCTAAGCCCTAAACCCTGAGAGGGGCCTATGGAATGAGGGCTATCGGAGTTTAGGAGTGGCACTCAAAGTGGGGATATACCCCACTGCAAGAAGCAGGGTTTAGGGTTTAGGGTTTAGGGTTTAGGGTTTAGGGTTTGGGGTTTGGGGTTTAGGGTTTAGGGTTTAGGGTTTAGGGTTTAGGGTTTAGGGTTGAGGCTACTGACTTCCGAGCAGTGCAACCTGGCCTGTGGCGCCTAAGGCGGCTTCGTTCTCTGCCTGGCCACAGGTGCGAAGGCTAAACCCTAAACCCTACACCCTAAACCCTAAACCCTAAACCCTAAACCCTAAACCCTAAACCCTAAACCCTAAACCCTAAACCCTAAACCCTAAACCCTAAACCTGTGGGTACGGTCACCAAGCTGAATCTGCATTTAGCGTTTATCGTTTAGGGTTTAGGGTACTTAGTAACTCATTATGAGTGTAGTTGAAACCCCACATATAAGCCCCATAAATACCCAAATAGGGTTACGGTTGGGTTAAAAGTACAGTTGTACTTGGCTTACTAAGTACCATGAACCTCCAAGTAGTCGTCTCAGCTCGGGTGGTCATTACCATCTCACCCCAAACTTTCGAAATCCGAAACCCTAAACCCTAAACCCTAAACCCTCAGTCCCAACCTTGCTCGCTGTACCCAGAACCCTACAACAAGCCCCAGTGCCTAATCAGTGAGTTGGCGTGGTCCGGCTGCCGGGAAAGCAGTATAGGGAGCCTATAGCACTGTAGATGTGGGTTTAGGGAGTTTTAGGGTTTAGGGTTTAGGGTTTTGGGTTTAGGGTTTGGGTAGTTTATGCAACGGAAGCTTTCTAAGCCATGTATATATCAGCTGCCCGGAAACATCCCATTTCAGGAGAACCTTCTTGTTGGACTGGATATCTTTTGGTGGTTCAGGCGTGGGCATGAACCCTAAACCCTAAACCCTAAACCCATGAATAGGTACCCCAAAGAGACAAGACCCCCACCCCCCGCCCCATGCAGGGATTGTAAGGGGTGAGACCTAAACCCTAAACCACGGTTTCGAGTTTAGGGTTCAGGGTTCAGGGTTTAGGGTTTAGGGTTTAGGGTTTAGGGTTTGGCAGGGGTTTCGGGTGTAGGGTCTAGGGTTTAGGGTTTAGGGTTTCAGGGTTTAACTAAGCAGTTTAGAGTCACAAACTCTCATATCAATCCAGGCCTCCCACTCCCGCAGCGGCTTGTCATTAAAGAAACAGTTCACTCCAAACTTTGTGGAGGTCCTGCGGTGCAAAGTTCCCAGCTTCTAGGGTTTAGGGTTTAGGGTTTAGGGTTTAGGGTTTAGGGTTTAGGGTTAGGATTCAGGGCTTGGTAGCACGGACGATTTGATTTGGGGTAAGGATTCTTCCGGTATGAGGGAAAGCTCAAGGCGTAAAGCGTCAACTACCAGGTAACCGCCTGTATAACCGGAACCTACAAGGAGGGGCCCCCTAGTTATAAGTAGAGATATAAGAGCCCTAAGTTGGGTCATAAGGATCCTAAATTATAGGTGATAAGTCCCTTAACTACAGTTAGTAAGGGGGCCCCTCCTTGTACGAGTAATTCCCGAACTCCCCGCAGGGCAAGAACTTTCCGAAGCGTGAAGGTTCATGGCCCTACTTGTAATACCCCTAAAGGGCCTTATAGGGGTTATCCCAATTATAAGTAGGGTTATCAGCCCAGATATAAGTGGCTAGGAAGTACCATGAACCTCCAAGTAGAGCCCAGTAACCCTATTATAAGCCTATAACCCAAGAACCCTATAACCCTATAACCCTACAACCCTATAACCCTATAGCCCTCTAAACAAAAACCCTACATCCAAAAGCCGTATAACAACCTATAACCCTGCAACCCTCTAACCCTCTAACCCAAAGCCCTATAACCCTGTAAGAACCCTAAACCCTAAACATTAGAAATATGAACCCTACTTGGGGGTTCATGCTACTTACTAACCACTTAGAACTTATAACTGTACTTATAATAACCCTACTTATAATACCCCTAAAGGGCCTTATAGGGGATATCCCAATGATAAGTAGGGTTATCAGCCCAGATATAAGTGGTTAGTAAGTACCATGAACCTCCAAGTAGAACCCAGTAACCCTATTATAACCCTATAACCCTATAAACCTCTAACCCTATAACCCTATAACCCTATAAACCTCTAACCCTATAACCCTATAACCCTATAACCCTATAACCCTATAAACCTATAAACCTATAACCCTATAACCCTATAACCCGATAACCTTATAACCCTATCCCCCCCCCCCCCATGGCTTGCTTTGCAGCTCCTGGGTGGCATTCCCAGGTGGACCGTGCGCGCGTCGTCCACGCCCGGCGAAAGGACGTTGGACCACATCACGGCCGCGCCCTGTTTAGGGTTTAGGGTTTAGGGTTTAGGGTTTAGGGTTTAGGGTTTAGGGTTTAGGGTTTAGGGTTTAAGGTTTAGGGTTTAGGGTTTAGGGTTCAGGGTTTAGGGTTTAGGGTTTTCTCAAAGGGCTTTATAGGGGTTTCATAGGGCTTTGCCGTGTTTTGACAAGGTTTTGTATGGTTTCTACAGGGCCTTGTAGGGTCTCATGCGGTTTTATAGGGTTCGGGATTTTGAAGGTTTCTAGGGGTTATAGGGTTTATGGGGCGGGTAGGGTTCCTGGGGTTTACACGGTTTATCGGGTTTCTAGGGTTTTTAGGGCTGATAGGGTTTAGGGTTTATAGAGTTATTGGGGTTTAGGGTATAGGGTTGCTAGGGTTTTTAGGAGGTGTTTCGGGTTTGGGGGGGATTTTATAGGGTTGAGGGAGCCCCGATCCTTCCGAACCTAGGAGTCTTACGTTGCCTCCAACCTCTCTAGTAAGGATGAGGCTGTGTCGGATGGAGATCTAAGACTTCAGTGTGGGGGGAGCGGTTGACTTGTGGGGCTTTCTTGGTGGTTAAACCCTGGGACCTTAAGCCCTAAAACCTAAACCGAAACCTTTTGAACCCTAGGGAGCGCCAAGCCTCCCTAACTAGGGGTCGGAGTTTATGGGTGGCGATTGACGAGGTTAGTCTTTCTGATTCTCAAACTGTAGGGTTTAGGGTTGCGGGGTTAGGGTTTCGGACCAGTGTAGATTTTTCCCTACCTCCTGCAAGGCTCCTCATACAACTCGAAGCTTCCCTTAAGCCTCTGAACCCACACCCTGACAAAGGCCCTAACCAAAACAAACCCGAAGCCGAAACCCTAAGACTGCCTGAGCCCTAAACCTGCAAGGTTTAGGGTTTAGGGTTTAGGGCTGTTAAGGGTTTAAACCCGCCAAAAATGCAGCCCAGATTTCCCCCCCGCGAGGCGCCTTTCCTCGGTTGGAGCCGTTGGCAGCGGATGGAGTTTGTGGGAATTTGTGGCATGGAGCTTTGGAATTGGGGTTTAGGGCTGACACCCTAAAAGGAATGGGTTTGGGTGGCTTTGCCGCCTCGGACGGCGTGGGGTGGGAGAAAAATGTTAGATGGCCTTCCACAATCGGGCCAAAGCTGCTCTTCGCGCCTCACGAAGCTTTCGAGCTTGTTCCAAAACCTAACCTTCACAGCATCTACGCCCTATCACAGCAAACCCTAAACCCTAAACCCTAAACCCTAAAAACTAAACCCTAGACCCT
>CAJNDS010002071.1:395000-417500 GCA_905221605.1 Symbiodinium natans | reverse complement strand
AAGAACTGATAGGAATCCTACTAATCTAGTATGAGCCTAATCCAATAGGAATCCTTCAAAATTAATGAGAATCCTATGCGAATCCCAGTAACATGCATAAGAATCCTGTTGAAATTGATAGGAACCTTATTAAATTGGTAGGAGCCTTAGGGCGTGATGTCTTAAGATATGTTGCTAAGGTACAGGTTTAGTATAGATATTAGGTCTTGCTTATCGGGGGATGACTGTTTGAGATATCGTAGCTAAGGTAGTGTTTTAGGACAGATGTCATGTCTTGCGTATTGGGGCGTGATTGATTGTAAGGAGGTTTTGGTACTCTCCCAACATTTTCGTAGAATTAATAGGATTAGTAGGAATCCTATTAAACTGAAGAGGAACCCTACTCAAATTAATAGGAACCAATCGGACTCCTATAAGAAATAACGTGAACCTTTAGACAAACCGATTAAAATGAACATGAGCCTAAACCAACAGGAATCCCTTGAAAGTGAATGAGATCCCTTTAATATTAACACGAACCCCATTAACATGAATAAGAACCTGATTAAAACTGATAGGACTCTTATTACAGAAAATAGGGGCCTTATTCATAATTAGGAACCCTATGAAACTTTATTGGGATCCTATGAAAGTAAATAGGAATCCTCTATTGAATTATCGGGACCGGACAACAGTTAATAGGAAGCCTATTAAAATGAATAGGAACCTTAACAAGTTGGAAACAACCCGGGTTACAAGTCACAGGAATCCTATTAAAACGAGAAGGAATCTTTCTAAATCAATAGGAACCAATAGGCCTTAAAAACAATAGAATCCTTTAACAAGAACTGATAGGAATCCTACTAAACTAGTATGAGCCTAATCCAATAGGAATCCCTTAAAATTAATCAGAATCCTATGCGAATCCCAGTAACATGCATAAGAATCCTGTTGAAATTGATAGGAACCTTATTAAATTGGTAGGAGCCTTAGGGCGTGATGTCTTAAGATATGTTGCTAAGGTACAGGTTCAGTATAGATATTAGGTCTTGCTTATCGGGGGATGACTGTTTGAGATATCGTAGCTAAGGTAGTGTTTTGAGGACAGATGTCATGTCTTGCGTATTGGGGCGTGATTGATTATAAGGAGGTTTTGGTACTCCCTCGAGATTTTGCAGGATTCGAGTTTGTTGCTTGGTACTACCTCGAGAAATGGTGGCTGGGAGAGAGCCTCAGATCACGAAAATCATGGAAAACATTGGTTTTACCCATGTTTTTGAAGGATGGAGCCCGAAAACATCGGCAAAACCAATGTTATCCATAAAATCCATGGTTTTCAAACCATGTGGCTGGGAGCACCCAATTCACGGATAATTGGTTTTACCAATGTTTTTGAAGGATGGAGCCCGAAAACATCGGCAAAACAAATGTTATCCATAAAACCCATGGTTTTCAAACCATGTGGCTTAGACCGCGAAATTCATGGATAAAAACAAAGGAAATTGGTAGGTCCATGGGGGGGGGGTTAGCTATATGGTACTATATATATATATACATATATATATATAGGGCCCTGCATATACCTTTTAAGGGTGTATATATATATATATATGTAGGGCCTAATATAGGGTATATATATATATATGTATTGGGTACCTCATTCCCCGCTTCCCTAAGAACCAACAGTACATTCAAAGGCGCCGCCTTCAAGCTGGAGGGGGGGCTTCGGGATTCTTCTTTCACTTCAGCGGCATCCCTAAACCCTAAACCCTAAACCCTGAACCCTGAACCCTAAACCCTAAGCCCTAAACCCTAAACCCTAAACCCTAAACCCTAAACCCTAAACCCTAAACCCTAAACCCTAAACCCTAAACCCTAAACCCTCCCCCTAAGCCCTGGAAGCCTTGAAGTCGCCCGGCTTTTTCTGCCTGGGGCCCGCACAGCGCCGTGCGGCCTCCCTCTCAGATCCGGCTCGAGGATTTAGGGCTTAGGGTTTAGGGTTTAGGGTTTAGGGTTTAGGGCTTGGGATTGAGGGTTTAGGGTTTAGGGTTTAGGGTTTAGGGTTTAGGGTTTAGGGTTTAGGGTTTAGGGTTTGGGGTTTAGGGTTTAGGGTTTAGGGTTTAGGGTTTAGGGTTGATCGGAATGGTAGGGTTTCTAGGGTTTTGTACAAGTGTCGGGGGCTGCTGCAGGTATCCTGCTCACTCTGCGTCTCAGGAGTGCCGCGTGCTGGGTGCCAGGTCGGCCTGCCACCGAGCCAGGCCCGGACGCCCTCTTGCAACAGGCCCTTAAACCTTAAACCCTAAACCCTAAAATCCCTACAAACTCAAATCTTGGAAACCCTATTAAAGACTGCTAGTGTAAGGGGGGAACATCCCGACTCAAAACCCTCAAGACCCAATATCCCTGTCAGCGCCCAGGAACCAAGTTATAATCATAGGTGGCCCTTTTTGGTGCAAGCTACTACTTCTGTACTTGGTTGCTCTTTAACCCCCCCAAAAAAGTTTAACTTTTAGCTCCCTGAATATGAAATCAGAGGAACCCTAAACTTAGAAAGTGATAAAGTTGTAGTAAAGTCCCACCTAGTGTAGAGAAACCCCAAAACCCGGAAAGGGTACCTTTGGGCTCCCAAGTATCTCCTAGCACCCCAAACCAAAGGCAACTGTCGAGTCATGGTCAAGCCATGTGGGTTTCAAAGCCATTCTGGAGGTGCGGATTTAGGGTTTCGGGTTTATGGCTAGGGTTTAGGGTTTGGGGTGAAGGGTTTAGGGCGTTTAGGGGCAGGGTTTAGGGTTTCAGGGTTTAGGGTTCGGGGTATGGGTTGGGGACCTTGAGAGATGTGCGGTAGCATGACGTGACGTGTGGAGCTCGCACCCACCATCTCAAACTATGTCAACTTGCGGTCGCCCTCTCAAACTCTCTCGCGCCCTTCACATAGCCCGTGCACCGAAGGTTTTGATATTGCCTCCGCCCTTGATAACCCGAATCACCCCAACACCCCTCAGAACCCTCGCAACTCCGGTAACCCTAACTAACCCTAAACAGCCCTCTAGTCCTACTAAGTAACCCTGAAGCCTAAAACCCACACCCTAAATAACCCGAATTGCCCAACTAAACCCTGAACCCTAAACCCTGAACCCTAAACCCTAAACCCTAAACCCTAAACCCTAAACCCTAAACCCCAAACCCCAAACCCCAAACCCCAAACCCCAAACCCCAAAACCCAAAGCCAGCCTCCTTCCAGGCGGCGCGTTGAGATGCCGAGTTGCTAGGAGTCTTTGGCCATTTCAGCACTCTTGGCCTTTGCAGTGTGCACCGGATGTCGGGTTTTAGCGTTTAGGGGTTTGGGGGTTTGGGGGTTTAGGGTTTAGGGCTTAGGGCTTAGGGTTTAGGGTTTAGGGTTTAGGGTTTGAGGAAGTTCAACGCCGCAACGAACCTCCGATTGGACTCTGTCAGCGACCCTGTCGCAACTACATGCGCGATCTACCCGGGCCAAGATTCAAAGGTGTTGTTGTCTCTGGAATTATAAGGGCTCCAGTTTAGGGGCAGCTTCAGGGGCACCTTGAGGGGCACCTTCAAGGGCAACTCAAGCTTGAGGCAGATCCCACCTGTGACTGTGTCGGCAAACATTCGCCGTTAGCCTACTGGCAGGAGCCATTTTTTGCAACAGCATATTAAGAGATCAACGCCGAAGTCCCGCGCACAAGATCCAAATGGCACGTCGAGGCTGCTAAAATTTCAACGTGTCCTGCAGCATGGGGATTGCAACTTGGCGACGGTGTGCCATGATCAGCTCTATTGCCTATAAGTAGCCAGCCCTCGCAACCCATCCAGGATACCCACTCGCGCTCAGTTTCCAAAATGGCGCGCGCAAGAAAAATCTTTTCAAGCAAAAAGCAGGGGCAAAAAAACATAAAACTCATATTTAAGGCTCTGCAGGAAAAGCCGAACTGACAACTACGACTACGACTCCGACGGCGACGACGACTGCGATTGCGATTGCGGCTGCGACAGTGCCTTGCGACTGCGTTGTGACTGCAACTGTGACTGCAACTGCAACTGCGACTGCGACTGCCACTATGACGACGACTACGACGACTTCGACTTCGACTTCGACTGCGACGATGACTACGGCTGCAACTACGACTACGACTCCGACGGCGCCTGCGACTAGGGCTACGACTACGACTACAAGCGCTTACAACTTACAACTGAAAAGCCTTTCGGAGAAAAAAACCGGGGTGATTTCAGCTCTCAAACACTGACTATAGCGAAACAAGATTCACTGCATTCCAGAACCTAGAACTGACGTGCAAAGCAGCAGACACAGCATGGAGTTCAAGCAGGACACCAAGCAGCGCGGCGTGTCGTGCAACTTCTTTTTCAACGTCCCGGCAACGCCTCTGCTTGCACATCGCAACAAACTGGAAAACCAGCCCACGCAAAGAACTACTGAGAATCCGACGTTTTCAAATCTTGGACCTGCTGGTGTTGCTCTTCCAACTGCTTCTCCAGCAACACTTCCCTGGCTCGGTTGCGCAGCTTGTGTCAACAACAGTTTTTGCAATTATCCCACGCGGAAATGCCCAGCTGGCAAATCGTCTTCTTGAAAAACCGCGCGTCGCGCCTACAGTTTGCTTCGTCGAGTTTCTTCAGAAGATCCTGCCCACTGACATGTATCCGCACCCAGCAGGGCTACACGCCAACTGCCAAGAACTGGAGTCAGCAAGAACTCCTCGGGGTCTGGTGTCGGCGGCTTCACTTCCTGTATTTTGGGCTCGCTGTCAAGCTGCCGTGCCTGGAACGTTGGCAATAAGGGTTCTGTTGATGCTTGTTGATATTGTGTAAAAAGCTTGGATAAACTGTTGGCAGATTGCAGGAACAAGCGAGGGCGGCAGGTGACGAGAAAGAGACTTTGTAAGTTAGGTTCAACCGCGTTAAAAAACCCAAGAAGTTATGAAGGTATACACAACTATGTCAAACTATGTCAATGCAGACGCCCCGCCTCCACACGTTTTTCCATCAGTGTGCCTTCCTCCTTGAACCCGCGGGATTCCCAAATCGCTTGGGAAACGGGCGTATGATTGAGGGACAACTTGCCACCCTTCTCGAACCGCTGGAGCCGTGCCTGCCAAGAAGAACCCGAACTGCTTCAGTAGCAGTGCTCCGAGCAAAGCACTCGGATCTTGCCCAAAAATGGCTTGCTGCCCCAGCAGGACTAACTGTTAATTGCTAAGAAACAGCACCCGTGGTCCCTCTTAGCTCTGGTGGATTACTACCCCTAGCAGGGCCAAGTGCCAACTGCTAAGATAAGCCACACATACATCACATGAACGTCAGCAGGCCTCGAGGCCGCTGACCAAGTCTTGGGCATAGCCCCCCTGGCGCCTGTCCGTTTTGGACTGGCGGGGGGCACCAAGGGCAAGGTCAATGAAGATTTCCGGCTGCCCGGGTTTCTGTTGCCATGCCACGGCAGCATGGATCTCGCCGGTCTTCGGGGAGAACGTCACCGTGACAAATGAATTCTTGCCCCCGGAAAGGGAGCGCTCGATGTGATCGCGCTTCACATCTGGCAAGTGGCACAGCTTCTATCTGTTGCGATCTCCGTTGTTTCTCCCTCTCCCTCTCCCTTGCCCTCTCCCTCCGCTCTCCGCTCTGCCCGCATGCCCACGCCACATGTCCGCCTTTGTTGGCATGCATCAGACACTCAACTGCACGCACAGACACACACAGACACACCTGGCCTGACTGCGCAATGAGCACCGCCATGTCTTTCATGATGGCTTGTTGCACAGCTTGGCCCAGCTCGGACACGCGCGGCATGGCAGCGAAATCTCACCCGAATCGAGCGAAGCACTCTGTGCAAAGGGGCACACAATTAGGCCTCAGGACCAAGATGCAGCGCAAGCGAAATCGGCTTTTCTCTGCGCAGGCCATGCAAAGATACGCGCAGCAATCGCAAGGTCGCAAGGTCAAATGTGTCCATATTGTCCATCCTTGCCAGACTGCTAGAGCTACTCAAGGTTTGACTGTCGTACTTGGCTGACCTGTGGCTTTTCTTGAGGGGTCTGACAGGCACGTACTTCAGTCTGCCAGCTACGCATATCACTCTGATATTCGGTGGTTCTTCGCTTACCTGTTGCCAGTTTGTGATTCTTCAGAAGAGTCAAGCGAGTTGCAGCCCATTCTGGCGCGTGCTGGGTGACTTTCTTGCTTTCATCAAGTCACTTTAGCCAGTGCTTCTTTTCAGTTTATTTTCATTTATGAGGACGGGCACGCTAACATACTTATACTACAATTGCATCCCCCCGCAGAATAGGGGGGGGCGTCCAGCGGGTCATTTCGAAAGAAAATCGGTTTATAAAATGGCCCTCCTGGGCGTCTGACCTACGTGCGCGCGCCTTCCGAGTTATAGAATGGCCGCCTCGGCCCTCGGCGAAGATTCGCGCGTGAAGCTGTCAAGTCCACGTCGCACAAATATCGTTTTTTATAAAATGACTGACTGGCCTGGCCCCCTGCCCAGGAGGATCGGATGCCTATAAAATGGCCGCCCTGGGGGGGGGGGGGGGGAAACGACAATATACGACGTGTCGACATGGTGTGTCGTGCGTATACGTGGTATTCGGTCGAGTTCGTTCGAGCGCGCGCGCGGGCGTGCGCGGGCGTGCGCGCGTACGTGGCGTGCGCGGCGTGCCTGGCGTGTGCGCGGCGTGCGTGGCGGGAAAGATTGCCTCCAGAAACACCCCAAATGAGGGGGGGACCCCAGGATCGGCCCGGGTCCTTATTAAAAATGAGATTTTTTAGTACTGAAATCCGACGGTCCTGGGTGGGCTCTCGTTTTCTGGGTTTTTTGACCAAAACCGAGCCTTCACCGGTTTCAGGATTTCAAGTTTTTCACGGTTTTCAAGGTTTTTCAGAGTTTTTCAATGTTTTTGTTGCGATTTTTCAATGTTGTTCAAGGTGTTTTAGGGTTGTTAAGCCTCGGTTCTGATGAAGGGCCGCCCCCGCGACCTTTTCACAGGCTAGTTTTGGTGAAGGGGGGGATGGCATTTTTCAATTTTAAAGGCAAAATAGTCTTCGGAGACCCCCCCTTGCCTCAAACTCCGACCCCCCCTTGAGAGGGAAAGTTTGCCTCTAAAAGCACCCCAAATGAGGGGGGACCCCAGGATCGGCCCCGGGTCCCTATTAAAAATGCGATTTTTTAGTACAGGGTTTAGGGTTTAGGGGCTTTGGGGGAGCTCGAAACCCTAGAGCCAAACCCACAATAGCCTGAAGCCCTGAACTCTAAAAACCTCTCAGCACAAGCACCCGAAACCCCTGGACCCTAAACCCTGGACCCTAAACCATGAACCTTAAACCCTATACCCTAAACCCCTAAGACCCTTCCGGGGCCTTAGGTGTTCCTGTGCCTCTTGGAGCTGACACAAGCAAAGCTGCAGTACTAGCCGGAAGACATGAGCCCCCTGAGTATACCACTGTTAGCCCTGAGCCCTCTTCAAACAGACGCACGAATTTCCGGCTTAGGGTTTAGGGAGAAGCTTGGGATGTTCCCCTTGACCGTCCTTGATAAGAATACAATAGGGGGGGGGTACTATAATCCCCGTAAAGGACTGTTTGTACAAAGGCGAATCCCAAGGCGTAACCCCCGAACCCTAAACCCTAAACCCTAAACCCTAAACCCTTAAACCTAAACCCTAACCCTAAACTCTACGCCTACGCCCTCATCCCTTACGCCCTGTTCCCTGCACCCGCGGATCGAAGCCTCCCAAAACCGTTCCTCAAGTCCTCAAGCGCCAACAACATCTAGGGTTTAGGGTTTAGGGTTTAGGGTTTAGGGTTTAGGGTTTAGAGTTTAGGGTCTGAGGGTCTGAGGGTCTGAGGGTCTAAGGGTCTAAGGGTCTAAGGGTCTAAGGGTCTAAGGGTCTAAGGGTCTAAGGGTCTAAGGGTCTAAGGGCCTAAGGGTCTTAGGGTCTTAGGGTTTAGGGTTTGGGGTTTAGGGTTTAGGGCTTAGGGTTTAGGGTTTAGACCTTATATAAGGTCCTAGAATAGGGACCTAGACCAGACCCCCTCTGGCAGCGAGTGGCGAGGGCAGCTTGCAGCTCCGATGTCGCAACGGCATTCTGTTCCAGCGGAGGCCGGGTGAGGGAGAGGGAGAGGGAGAGGGAGAGGGAGAGGGAGAGGGAGAGGGAGAGGGAGCGCGGGAGAGAAAGAGGGAGAGGGAGAGGGAGGGGAGGAGAGATTATGTCAGGTGAGGTCTTTATTATCATGGTTTAAAGGCGGGCTTACAGGGCTTCAGGATATGCAGGGTTTTAAAGGGCTTAGGGCGCTTTTCGTGTTTTAGGGGGTTGCAGGGTTTAGGGGCTTGAGGCTTGAGGATTGCTGTGGACCTGGGCGTCCCTCAAATTAGAGCTACTTCTCGGCACAGAGTGTCGTCTGTGATTTGTGATTTGTTTTTGCCTTTTTTTTGCGGAGGGGGGGGGGGGGGGCAATTCTTGGCCCGTTGAGGGTCTCCAGAAACGTAGAAGTCTTTATGCAGAGCTTAGAGTTCACCCCCCCACCCTAAACCCTGAAAGCTAAACCCTAAACCCTAAACCCTAAACCCTAAACCCCAAACCCTAAACCCTAAACCCTAAACCCTCCTCGGACGCTTCTTTCCGTCTCTGGGAATTTCGTGGAGTTTCAACTCGGACAGTCCTGTGCTGATCCAAGCCACCTCAAGTGTTGAGATGCCCAGGGAACCCAGTACCGTGCAATAAGGAGCATTAAGGCGGGTCCAAGGTTTGGGGTTTAGGGTTTAGGGTTGAGGGTTTAGGGTTTAGAGTTTAGGGTTTAGGGTTTAGGGCTTAGGGTTTGGGGCTCAGGGTTTAGGGTCTAGGACCTAGGATATAGGGTTTAGGGCACAACATCAAGGAAGCATGCCTTAGTTCGAACTTGACTGGGGCACATAGTCGAGATCCCATAAGCATCCTCTCTTGAATGAAAGGTATGTGCCCTAACTCAGGGCATTAGGTTCTCTGGGTGTACCGATTTTGGTACTAGCTCAGCGGAACCCGCCAGCTTCCTTTACTAACCATGGGAGGAAGCAGCCGGATTCCCGGGTGCTATGTCACATGTGCATTCAAACACCGGGGTGTGGAAGTTGAATTGACAAGCTGCGTCTAGTCTTAACCCTAAACCATAAACCCTAAACTCCAAACCCTAAACCCCAAACCCTAAACCCTAAAACCTAAAGCTCCCACAGTATCCTCAGAGAGGTATCTGAGGGCTCGCATGTTTGGACAGCCCTTCAGCCCTTTCTAAGGGCGTCGGAGAGGTGGCGCGTATGTCTCCAGTTCCAGGGTTTCCTTCTATACGGGAGTTTCCGAAATTAGGGGTCCCTTATTTTCGTAAACCCCCATGTCTCTCTCTATATACATATATAGATACATATTAATGTGTATGTATAGATGATTCAACTATCATCTACCTTTTTTATGTCATCTTTTGACGGCTCGTACTTCGAGACTTAGGAATCAGATGTGAGGTCTGTCTGTGGAGACACGCGCAATTTACGTCCGCATCAGGGGGCCCTAAACCCTAAACCCTAAACCCTAAACCCTAAACCCTAAACCCTAAACCCTAAACCCTAAACCCTAACCCTAAACCCTAAACCCTAAACCCTAAACCCTAAACCCTAAACCCTAAACCCTAAACCCTAAACCCTAAACCCTAAACCCTAAACCCTAAACCCTAAACCCTAAACCCAAACCCTAAACCCTATAAAGCTCTTTCACGGCTCGTCGTCCTTGAGCGGTACCTCGACCGTGCGGGGCACGGTCTCGAAAATCACGTTCACATCCCGCAGCTCCTGGGTTTAGGGTTTAGGGTTTAGGGTTTGGGGTTTGGGGTTTAGGGTTTAGGGTTTAGGGTTTTTTCCTGTTGGGGGGCCTTTCGAGGGGGCATTATAGTAAGTTAGAAAGGAACCCAAACCCAAAACCCCAACCCCAAACCCTAAACCCTAAACCCTAAACTCCAAAAAGGAGAACCACTGGGTCGCAAGGCTCTGCTGGCAGGATCACGGAGCCTCTGTCGCTGGAAGGGTCGATGCCAATGAGGATGGCTGGGGCATCATTCCTGGTGAGGGTGTAGGGTTTAGGGTTTAGGGTTTAGGGTTTAGGGTTTAGGGTTTCGGGTTTCGGGTTTCGGGTTTCGGGTTTCGGGTTTCGGGTTTCGGGTTTAGGGCTTAGGGTTTAGGGATGTTCGGTTCTTGCTGAGTTTCCTCAAGATACTGACGTGCCGTGTCAGTGCGCTTTGGAGCCTGAATGCAAATCCCCCCAAACCCCAAGGCAAGTTACTGACGTGCTGTGTCAGTGAGCTTCGGAGCCCTAAACCCTAAACCCTAAACCCTAAACCCTAAACCCTAAACCCTAAACCCTAAACCCTAAACCCCAAAGGGCTGAAACTTCTCCGAACAAAAGCTGCCAGTTGCGACACCCGGGCTCTTGTCCACGGTCACGGTGAAGCTGCTCACCGAGTCTGGGTTCTCCGCGAACCTCGGATGGCCCTTGAAACTTCCTGTGAAAAAGAACCCTAAACCCTAAACCCTAAACCCTAAACCCTAAACCCCCAAACCCCTAAACCCCTAAGCCCCTAAACCCCTAATTCTAAACCCCCCTTAACCCCAAGAAGGGAAAACACAAGATGCCCCCACTTGGGCCCACTGAGAAGCAACTGGTCAGCCAGCCGTTCTCTGAGGGACTTCAGTTCCGACAGCTTCTTGACTCTCGCCTCCATGGCCTCGAGAAGTAGGGTTTAGGGTTTAGGGTTTAGGGTTTAGGGTTTAGGGTTTAGGGTTTAGGGTTTAGGGTTTAGGGTTTAGGGTTTAGGGTTTAGGGTTTAGGGTTTAGGGTTTAGGGCTTAGGGTGAAAGCTCCAGTCTCACGAGATGGCCCCCTGTATGATGTGTTCTTTGCAGGCCTCGGCGGCGTACTCTTGCCCAGTTAGAGCCCCCCCCCCCCCCCAAAAAAAAAAAGAAATAAATAGATTAATGTAGATTTATATATATATATATGTATACAAAATAAAAAAACAAAAAACAAGGAAGTGGAAACCCTAAACTCCCGTTTGTTCTCAACATCGCCAAGTTGCATGGAGAAGCGCACGGGAGGAAACAGACAGCCCGTACATTGCGCGAGCAGTCTCACCCCAGTTACAGCCTAGCACCGGAACCCAGAAATGACCCACAGGACTCCTAAATGGTAGATAACCCTCGAATATAGGTGCCTTAATAATTCGAGTATGGTTTTGGGGGTTATTATAGTACATTCATAAAGGGACCATAAGAGAATACTACTTGTAATTATTCCGACCCCTTTACTACAAACTCGGCAAGGTAGGCACAGGTGAACAGGGCCACTGCGGGCCACTGTTCTAACTTGTCACACTGGCATTGGCTGAGGAAGCCTTTCTGGTTTCAAACTTCCCCTGAGGGTCAAGAGCCAACAAGGTGTCAGAGGTTTGGCCGTCGTGGGTGAGACGTTCCAGGGCTCTGGGGCAAAGGGCAAAACAACGCAGCAAAGCCCTCGAATTAACGAACACACTTCGAGGTTGAGTGCATCCCAAACTCTGAACATGAAGCTGCAAGTTTGTCGCGTTGGGCTTGGGATGTTCCCCCCTTATACCAACAATCCTTAATAGGATTATAGCATCCCCTACTATCATCCCTATGAGGACTGTTAGTATAAGGGGGAACATCCCAACGTGGGGCTCTCTTAAGCTGTTGGTATGTAAAACCTGACAACAACCACCGCCACCACCTGGAGGTTCATGGAACTTCCTGACCCATGATCACTGTACTTTGCACCCCACTTGTAAGCCCCTTAAAGTGCCCTAACCCTAAACCCTAAACCCTAGACCCTAAAACTCTAAACCCTAAAAGTACAGTTGTAATTGGTTCATATGTACGTACCATGAACCACCGCCACCACACCAATTGAGACGCCAAGTCCCCACCAGACCGGGAAGACCTGGGTTTAGGGTTTAGGGTTTAGGGTTTAGGGTTTAGGGTTTCGGGTTTAGGGTTTAGGGGTTAGGGTTTAGGGTTTAGGGTTTAGGGCTTCGGGCAAGGATACCTGCTCACCTAATTACAGAGCGTATTCCTTAAGAACCCTCAACCTACCTTTTTGTAGGCTACGACTACAAAACCCTTTATTAGATTCCTAGCCGGAAACCTACACTGCAAATTAAGCATTCGAGGGGTTTAGGGTTTAGGGTTTGGGGGACGATTTTCGGCATAAGCTAGAGCATACCATCTAAGCCTAAGCCCCCCCGGAGCCCTTGCCTGCGCCACGGCGGTGATCCGAAAGCGGATCCTGGTGTCATCGTCGTCGATGCCGTCGCCCGCGTTGTTGGCGGTAAAGTAGAGGAAGTCGCCTGCTTCAAGGATTCCCAGCTGGTAGACCTCGGTTCAGGGTTTTAGGGTTTAGGGTTTAGGGTTTAGGGTTTAGGGTTCAGGGTTCAGGGTTCAGGACAGAGGCAGGCAGAACTTGGCACCTCTACTGCTGCACACGACGATTCCCATGCATACTTTTTGGCTGGCCAGAGAGGGTTTTGGGTTGATGGTGCACTGTGCTTCCTCCCATTACTGTGAACCCTGAACCCTGAACCCCAAAACCCTAAACCCTGAACACTAAACCCCAAAACCCTACACCGTATAGCAACCCAGGAGAAGAAGTATCATTCTGCATGGTGTAATCTATGGGATCCACTTGAAGAGGGGGATGGCCTAAATCCTGTCAAACCCTAAACCCTTAAACCTTAGAACTCTAGAAACCCTTTCAACCCTATAAACTGCCTATAAACCCTACAAACCCTGTAAACCCTATAAACCCTGTAAACCCTATAAGCCCCTATAAACCATACTAACCCTATAAACCCTAGAAACCCTACAAACCCCAAATCTCCTTAAGCCCACATCCCTAAACCCACAGCCCATGAACCCCGAAATGCCCTTGGGGAGTTCTCGAAATTAGGGTCCCTTTTTGTTGGGTCCCCTACTTTAGGCGGCACCCTTCAAAAAGGGATCCCAAGAAGGGTTTAACGTTTAGGGTTTAGGGTTTAGGGTTTAGGGTTTAGGGTCTAGCGTTTAGGGTTTAGGGTTTAGGGTTTAGGGTTTAGGGCTACAGCCCGCATGCTGGCAGCCTTGTTCTCACCATTCTCTGCCGTCGGCAGCGTGGCGTCGGAGACATGCACCAACTGGGGGCAAGCTCATGATGCACGTGGGTTTGGGGGTTTGGGGGTCTGGGGTCTGGGGGTCTGGGGGTCTGGGGGTCTGGGGGTCTGGGGGGTCTGGGATTCTGGGGGTCTGGGCGTCTGGGGGTCTGGTGGTCTGGGGGTTTGGGGTTTGGGGGTTTGGGGGTTTGGGGGTTTGGGGGTTTGGGGGTTTGGGGGTTTGGGTGTTTGAGGGTTTAGGGTTTAGGGTTTAGGGTTTAGGGTTTAGGGTTTAGGGTTTGGGGTTTAGGGTTTAGGGTTTAGGGAATAAGGTTTAGCGTTTAGGGTTTAGGGTTTAGGGTTTAGGGTTTAGGGTATAAGGTTTAGGGTTTAGGCTTCTGAACCCTTGGGTGTATACAGGGCGCAAGGGTCTGGTGCGTCGGAATTTCAGCTTTGGTGGAAGAAATCGTGCTGGATCCAGATCTAGGTGCTACCAGGATCTGTGAAGACACTCTGCAGCCCTAAACCCTAAAAGAACCCTCAACCCCAAACCCAAAACCCGAAGCCTTAAGCAGAAGCACTGTGTCCCCTGGTTCCCACGCTGAGCTCGCGCACTGTAACCTTCTCGGCATCCTTGGCGTACACCGCGGCATTGATGAAGCCAGTTCCTGCTTAAGGGTTTGGTTTTGGGGGCTACTGCAATCCTATTAAGGACTGCTAGTATAAGGGGGGTTGTTTAGGTTTTAGGGTTTAGGGTTTAGGGATCCTCAAGACACCTGATGCCCTGAAGGTCCAAACTAGCACTCACCTCGCCCGCCATGGCAACAGACATACCTAGTACCCCAAGACTGGCTACCCCAAACCATAAACCCTAAACCCTAAACTGGCCCCTGACCGCAGGTTGCGGGATGCAAGGGCTGAGAGGGCTGTAGAGCTTCGAGGTTTAGGTTTCAGGATTAGGGCTTAGGGCTTAGGGCTTCGGGCTTAGGGTGGGGCCTTTGGGGGGTTTCGGATTGCTAAACCCTCAAACCCTAAACCCTAACCCGAAACCCTAAACCCTAAACCCTAAACCTTAAACCCTAAACCCTAGCCCTAAACCCTAAACCCCAAACCCTAAGCCATGGTTTCTGGGCCTCCCCTGTAGCGCTTGGCACCCAAGAGGTCGAGGGAGTAGTTGCCGGCGCGGGGGATTGTGAAGCCTCATGGGTTTAGGGTTTAGGGTTTAGGGTCCAGGGTTTAGGGTTTAGGGGTTTAGGGGTTTAGGGGTTTAGGGGTTTAGGGGTTTAGGGGTTTAGGGGTTTAGGGGTTTAGGGGTTTAGGGGTTTAGGGGTTTAGGGGTTTAGGGGTTTAGGGGTTTTTTGGGGGGTTTAGGGGTTTAGGGGTTTAGGGGTTTAGGGGTTTAGGGTTTAGAGGCTCTTGGCTTCGGGGAGTGTAGGGGTTTCTAGACAACACTCCTCCCTTAGAGGCTGCGGCTGCCAGCCCAGCCTGCCCAAAAGATGAAAAGATCTACCCCCGACGCGCCACGCCTGAAAGATGCTCGAAGGTAGGGTTTAGGGTTTAGGGTTTAGGGTTTAGGGTTTAGGGTTTAGGGTTTAGGGTTTAGGGTTTAGGGTTTAGGGTTTAGGGTTTAGGGTTTAGGGTTTAGGGTTTAGGGTTTAGGGTTTAGGGTTTAGGGTTTAGGGTTTAGGGGTTTAGGGTTTAGGGTTTAGGGTTTAGGGCTTTAGGGCTTTAGGGATTTTAGGGGGCTTTAGGGTTTTAGGGCTTTAGGGCTTTAGGGCTTTAGGGTTTAGGTTTAGGTTTTAGGGTTAGGGTTTAGGTTTAGGCTTTAGGGCTTTTTAGGGCTTTTTAGGGCTTTAGGCTTTAGGGCTTTAGGGCTTTTTAGGGTTTAGGGCTTTAGGGCTTTAGGGCGGGCTTTAGGGCTTTAGGGCTTTAGGGCTTTAGGGCTTTAGGGCTTTAGGGCTTTAGGGCTTTAGGGCTTTAGGGCTTTAGGGCTTTAGGGCTTTAGGGCTTTAGGGCTTTAGGGCTTTAGGGCTTTAGGGCTTTAGGGCTTTAGGGCTTTAGGGCTTTAGGGCTTTAGGGCTTTAGGGCTTTAGGGCTTTAGGGCTTTAGGGCTTTAGGGTTTAGGGTTTAGGGTTAGGTTTTAGGTTTAGGGTTTAGGGTTTAGGTTTAGGGTTTAGGGTTTAGGGTTTAGGGTTTAGGGTTTAGGGTTTAGGGTTTAGGGTTTAGGGTTTAGGGTTTAGGGTTTAGGGTTTAGGGTTTAGGGTTTAGGGTTTAGGGTTTGTGGCATGAAGTTCTGGGATTCGAGCCTAGGGCCTAAACCAGAGGAGGCAAAACCCTAAACCGTAAAGCCTGCACCTTCAAACCTCAATCCTCACCCTGAAACCCTACTATACTCCCCTTAGAACCTCAACAAAAAATATATATTTAATATCCTCTTGGGTTTTATATGAACAAAAACAAAAAATGATTCCCAAGGGGGATATAGCCTAAAGCAGAGAGCCAAAGGCTGGAGTGCCGCAGTCCATGCGTAACATCAAGGTTGTGTTGTTCCCCCTTCTGCCGTTGCAAACGCCGTGGCCGAGATCTGCCAAACTCGCCAGACTCCAAGCACTCAACATCCACACTCTTCAGCTCGAAACCAACCCTAAACCCTAAACCCCAGACCCTAAACCCTAAACCCCAAACCCTAAACCCCAAATCCTAAACCCTAAACCCCAAACCCTAAAACCAACCCTAAACCTAAGCTCCTTAGCCCGAATCCTTCTCAATCCCTACACCAAGCACTTCTGCGGACTGAAAACATCTGGAGACGATGAACCCAAAACCCTCAAGGCCATAGGGCCCTACAGCTTTCGACCCCACACCCCAACACAGGGGCCCAGTTCATGTGCATGGTTTAGGGTTTAGGGTTTAGGGTTTCGGGTTTAGGGTTTAGGGTTTAGGGTCTAGGGTTTAGGGGTTTGTTGGGTGGTTGCTACTTCTGATTTTACGCAGGCCCGGATAACATTGGTAAGTACTAGGGTGCGGGCGCATACTGGCACACAGGTTGCCCTGTGACACGGGGGTGTCGAAAGTGCTAACCAAAGTCCTAAGGGTTAATACGATTTTTCCAAAAACATCTTGGGCCTCCAAGAAAAGATTGCACGCACGACAGGAGTCGAGTCTTTTGGCGCCATGTTCGCGAAAGGCATGAACGCTTGTGACAACATGTCCTGTACCAGAAACGTCAAACGTCCCTGTACAGAGGCAAAAATGCGGCAAAAAAGACAACGGTGTTTTGGGCATCATCGCCAAATGACATTATGAACGATGCCATTGTCTCCATGCCCTAAACCTAAAACCCAAAACCCAAAACCCAAAACCCAAAACCCAAAACCCAAAACCCAAAACCCAAAACCCAAAACCCAAAACCCTACCCTCAACCCTCAACCCTAAACCCGAAACCCTAACTAAACCCTCAACCCTGCCCCATGCCAGGCAACGCAAGACGATGGACTGCGCGCCCTCCGCGTCCGCCGGAGGGAGCAGCGCCAGGTCGCGAACCGGACCTGGGCCCAACTTTGGGTCCCCCTCAACCCCCTAAACGCTTAAAGGGTTTAGGGTTTAGGGTTTAGGGTTTAGGGTTTAGGGTTTAGGGTTTAGGCTGGCCCTAAAACCTGAAGGCCCTAAAGAACCAAAACCCTCAAAGCCCTGAGACCCGAAACCCCCTAAAAAAACCCAAACACACCGGAGCGGGTCTGAGGGTGCCGGGTTTCGGGCTTGCGCTTCATTGTCTGAGCTTGCGGGGAATGTCGGGGCATAGGGTTGGAGAGCTTGGGGGTTAAGAGTTTAGGGTTTAGGGTTTAGGGTTTAGGGTTTAGGGCTTGGGGTTTAGCATTTAGGGTTAGAGAGCTTAGTTAAGGCAGAAAACGTCCGCCGCATGCTTTGAAGTCATAGTTCGGCCTAGTATAGTTCTCCTCAAACTCGCCTTTCCTAGGGGGGAACCTTCAGCGGGAGGGGGGGTGTGGGGCGATACGACGATGAACTCCGCAAGCCCTAAACCCTAAGCCCCAAACCCTAAACCCCAAACCCTAAACCCGAAACCCGAAACCCGAAACCCCGAACCCTAAACCCTGAATCCCAAACCCTAAGCCCGAGCCAGGAAGCCATGGACAGCCCCCCAAGTACTTGTGCAAACTTGGCTCTCAGGCCGAATTCGGTTTAGGGCTAAGGGATGCTAAGGGCTTAGAGCTTAGGGTTTAGGGTTTAGGGCTTCGGGTTTAGGGCCTCCGGTCTGCCTTGAGGGTTTTGAAGCCCACTTCTCATGCCGCCACCCTGCCTTTGCCAATCGGATCGTCCGCACTTTCCTGCTCGGAGACGCCCCAGTAGGCGCCAGGATAGCCTGGGAAGAGGGCCGTACTTGGAGGTTCATGGTGCTTATGAACCAATTATCACTGTAAGTATAACCCAACTATATATATATATATATATTGGGGCACTTAAGGGGCTTACAAGTGGAAAAAAGTACAGTCATCATTGGTTCGTAAGTACCATGAACCTCCCCACGTATGGGCTCTATAGGGCTCTGGGATGGCCCTTAAGCCTTAATACCCTCTGACAAAAACATTCCCCTAAACCCTAAACCCTAAACCCTAAACCCTAAACCCTAAACCCTAAACCCACAGATATGATCCTCTTAAAGCCAAGAAGGGAAAGCATACAGGTCCCAAGGACCTAGATAGGCGCTGTAGGGCGTGGAGCCCAAATTTTCGAATCGACAGCTTCGGGGATCTGCTGCCCTGGGGAGCCCTGAGCCCTAATGAGACCTTCCTCAGGGGTTTGAGGCTTAGCGGGGAGCAATTTAGGGTTTCGGGTTTAGGGTTTAGGGCCTAGCAGGCCCAGCGTCCGAAACCTGAAGCCACAGCAAACTGCACCCTGAAGCCAGGCAGCACCACATCTTGTTCACGTTGGCGCGCGCTCGGGTATGCGAACCCGCCTCAGAGGAGACTCTTCGCCGGAAGCCCTGCCCCCGCAGAGTTTTACAGGGCCCAAGAGTAACCTAGGACTACAAAAGGGTGCCCTTTTTGGTCTAAGGGGAAAAAGGGAATAAATGAACCCTAAGTCTACTCAGCTTGCTTGAAGCCACAGTCCCGTTGTAATAGACGAGTAAGTAGCATAGTACTACAATAAGAATGTAATAAAATTATCTAAAATTCTGATTACTAGAGTATATAAGAAGTCTAACAATCTCAAAGTCTATGAATATAACAATCCAAGAATCTCATAGTATAATCATATAAGAATCTAATTATATGATGAATAATACACTACTACGAGGTGTCTGCGCCCTAAGTCAGGTGTAAAGTGTGGTCAGAGGGATGCGGCGCCATCAGGAGGGGGAGCTGCTTTGGCTAGGCCCCAAACCCCAAACCCCAAACCCTAAACCCTAAACCCTTAACCCTTAACCCTTCACCCTAAACCCTAAACCCTAAACCCTGTGTGCCCGAAATGGGGGGCCATGGTTGGCAGCATTTTGCTGGAGCTGGCTTGTCCCTGATGCTAGAGAGGACATGGGCACCGCCCGAACCTCCACACAAATCCTTAAACTAGGACCCCCAGAGTAGGCCTGAGTTTAGCGTTGTGGATTTTGGGGCTTGCAAGGTGTAGTGGGAAAGTTCACTTGGAGGTGGTGTGACCTTGTTGTTGTTGCGCATTCATTGTTGTGGGTTGAACGAACCCCGACCTACTCGGAACCTTTCACGACTTGCCGCTCAGAGGCTGTGAAGAGGCACTCCTTCGCCACCAGGCTCACGCTGCTCGCCTTAGCCCCCCGCTCGGTGAGCTTCGCAGGAAAGTGCGCAAACACCCCAACGCAAACACCCCAACCCCTAGTCCTAAACCCTGCGCCCTAACACATGTAGAGCTGGGGGCCTACAGCACCGAACTTGACGATGCCCACTGCATGACGCCCTGCGCTGAAGTAGCCGTGCGCAACCCCCTGTAAGAACGAACTGGGGCCGTAGAAACTGCATATCATTTTCAATCAAGGCCAGACGACCTTAGAGGCATGGGCTTTTTGTGTGCTCTTCAATGCCAGATCACAGCAGCTGTCAACGGCAACAGTTACGCCTCCTCATCGTCAATTGGGGCTGTATAATAACAACCCCGATGGAAACCTGCTGGTCCGCAAAAATGCTATCGTTTTTTCTCCTTATCGTTTTACAGCGTATGCGCACATAACACAGTATTGTTGGCTAGAATTCTTATCGTTTTACAGCGTTTGCTTATAAAAGGACATGCTTCGGGGCACCTGGTTGGCTTGCATTCCAAAGCCTTGGATCTAGGTGGCTTCAACATTGAGCCTACAGCCGTGGGTTTCAGGGTTAATACCGAGTGTATTTAGGTTCTAGCGCAAGGCTCTTGGTTCAAACCCAAACCTGCACGGAAACGCCGGCCACAGCGAGGTTTCTGAGGGCGGTTCACCCGGCGCACAATTCAACCACCAGGCCCCCAGAGACACCCTAAGACCAGAGTCACCACAGGGCAAACATCTTCAACCCTGGAATGGTCCAGGTCCTTCAACAGACCCCATCGTGAACAAAAAGTTATCGTTCTGGTTATCGTTTTGTTATCGTTTTTGACGTCAAAAATTAGGGGTGTGAGGGGTGTAAGAGGTGTTAGGCGTGTAAGGGGCCACACAACAAAAACCCTGCAGAAAGTTATCGTTTTTTTTTGACTGCTTATCGTTTTACAAGCTAAACGATACTCGGGCGCACTCCTTTCTAAACCGCAAGCCGCAGGGTTATTATACAACCCCAATTCTTCTTCTTGCTCAATCGAGGCAGGGCAAAGGTGGACCTTCACTGTGCTGGTGAAGTCAGCAACATGCGAGCTGACGCCAGAGTCCTGATGAATTCACGCAAGTACACAAGACCCTAGGCCCTAACCCATAAACTCTAAACCCTAAACCCTAAACCCTAAAGCCTAAACCCTTATCTTGTACGCGTATGTGCATTGGCCCTGAGTCGGGCACCGAAGCTTCGTAGATGAGGATGTCGGCATCGCCCAGCTTCTTGTTCTCCATGTCGGCATCCCAGGAGTTGTATGTAGTAGCCGCCTTAGGACTTAGGGTTTAGGGTTTAGGGTTTAGGATTTAGGGTTTAGGGTTTAGGGTTTAGGGTTTAGGGTTTAGGGTTTAGGGTTTAGGGTTTAGGGTTTGGGGGAGCAACAGCACGCAAGACCGATTGATGACGCACGCAGTGCTTGGAAACCAAATACTTGGAGGTTCAATGGGTACTTCTCACCCCAATGTTAAGTCCACTAATAACCTACTTAGAGGACTTGGGGGGACTTCCGGGGCCGGTAGGTCTAGTTAGCATTCGCCCCCTGAACCTCCAAAGTAAGCTTCCGGCCACCTTCTCTTCGTCGCTGGCTGTTGATTTCTCATCATTTGCAGCATCCTCCTTCTTGGTAGCCCAGTAACCATGATACAATAAGGGGAACCCTTTTTGGGGGTTGGTGGCGTTGATAGGGGTACCTAGATCCCCAAAAAAAAGCAAAAGGGTGCGTCCAAGCCTTGGAATCCTCCTTGGAATCCTCCTTGGCATCCTCCTTGGCATCCTCCTTGGCATCCTCCTTGGAATCGTCTTTTGCTTCATCCTCGCCCACCTGTCCGATGGACATCCCGAGTCTACGCCACACCTGTACCGCCCTGAAGCACCCTAAGCCCTCAACTCCAACAATAATTATCCTAAACCTTAAACCCTAAACCCTAAACCCTAAAAACCTTGAACCCTAAACCCTAAACCCTAAACCCTAAATCCTAAACCCTAAACCCTAAACCCTAAACCCTAAACCCTACACACGCAGGGCCCTGGTTCCCAACCTTCTTTTCAATCGTGGTCGTGGTCCTCGTTGTGGATGTGACCTTCATACAACTCTCACGACTGACGATGGGTGGTCTCATTTTATTTATTGTTGCTGCGGGTGCGGGGGTCGCGAATGTTTATTGGCCGCGGGGGGAGGGGCGCGCCTGTTTGGTATGGTTGCGGGCGCCGGGGCACGTCTGTTTTTTGTTTTGGCTGCGCGTGAGCCAAAATACTTGCCTTCTGACCCACAACGAGAAAGCACCCCACAGCAAAAAACATCCACAACCAAAAGCAGTGGTCCGCCTACCCGAAACCCCTTTAAGCCCTATAAGCCCTAAACAGCAACGAATCTCAGTGCACAAGTCTAAACCCTAAACCCTAAAGCGGAACCCGGGATTGCCCTTAAAACCCCCTGAAAAATGTTTCCAAGTATGATCCTCGTAAACCCAATAAGTAGGGCAAATATGAAATGTCCCAAGGGCCTGCTTAGTAACACCCCAAAGAAAAGAAAAGCAACCTCAGGAAGATCATCGCATCGGGAATAATTATGGTTGGAATATGGGTACCAGCGGTCCTTATGTAGTTTTCAAGACGGCCACTTTTTGGTGTCACCCTTGAAGAAGGAGCCATGTATTTAGAGAACCTCATGCCCTGCAACCCTTCCAACTCCCGAAATCGTAAGCCCTCGAACCGCAACCCTCAACCCTAAACCCTAAACCCTCATAAACCATCATCAACCCTAAACCCTGCACCCTACACCCTAAACCCTAAACCCTACACCCTAAACCCTAAACCCTAAACCCTAGACCCCAATCCCTAAACCCTAAACCCTAACTCTTGGGTTTTGGGGCTTCTGTTTCAGGACAGATCGACCTTCTCCCTAGCCCTGGGCGCCTCAGGTGGCTCCCAGATCTTTAGCTCCTGGCCCTGCAGGGAATGCGGGGGGGCTTTAGGTTTAGGGTCTCGGTCTAGGGTCTAGGGTCTAGGGTCTAGGGTCTAGGGTCTAGGGTCTAGGGTCTAGGGTCTAGGGTCTAGGGTCTAGGGTCTAGGGTCTAGGGTCTAGGGTCTAGGGTCTAGAGTCTAGGGTCTAGGGTCTAGGGTCTAGGGTCTAGAGTCTAGGGTCTAGGGTCTAGGGTTTAGGGTTTAGGGTTTAGGGTTTAGGGGTTTAGGGTCTAGGGTTAGGGTTTAGGGGGTTTAGGGTTTAGGGTTTAGGGTTTAGGGTTTAGGGTTTAGGGTTTAGGGTTTAGGGTTTAGGGTTTAGGGTTTAGGGTTTAGGGTTTGGGGTTTGGGGTTTAGGGTTTAGGGTTTAGGGCTCAGGGTTTAGGGTTTAGGGTTTAGGGTTTAGGGTATTGCGGTTTGGGGTTTAGGGTTGGGGGAAGTGGGGTTTGAGGTTTTGTGTGTTGGGACTTAGGGTTTGGCTGGGTTGGGGTTTTGGGGCTTTGGGTCTAGGGGGGCTTGGAGATTTACGGCTTATGGCTTGGGGTTTCGGA
>CAJNDS010002071.1:370000-390000 GCA_905221605.1 Symbiodinium natans | reverse complement strand
GTTTAGGGGTTTAGGGGTTTAGGGGTTTAGGGGTTTAGGGGTTTAGGGGTTTAGGGGTTTAGGGTTTAGGGGGTTTTGGGGTTTAGGGTTTAGGGTTTAGGGTTGAGGGTGAAACCCTAGGGCCTCAACCCTGAACCCACACCTAAACCCTATATCCGTAAACCCTGTGCGATTTATAGGGTCTAGGGTCTATGTGTAGGGCTCAGGGTTCACGGTCTAACGGCGCTGGTTCTTCTCACTATTAAAAAAGCAGGGGGTAGCCCAACCCAGAACCCTAAAAGCACAAAACCCTGAAGCCCCAAACGCCTGAAGAGAATCGGGAGTCACGCGGGTTCCCCTCCTTAGCCCTAAAACCGAGACAAGTTTCACGGCCTTTCGGGTTTGGGGTTTAAGGCTTAGGGGTTTGAAATGGCAAGTTTAGGATTTGCAGGCCGTCCTCCAGGTCGTCAACTTTCCTCTCGAGCTCCTCGAGACGCTGCTTTCAAGCTGTAAAGGCGAGAACTTAGTGTTTAGAGTTTATAGGGTTTATAAGGTTTATCAGGTTTATAAGGATTATAGGGTTTGCAAAGTTGGCCTAATAAACACTCTGAAAAAGAACCCTACATGCGGCCCGCTGGAACCGAGTAAGGAAAGACAGAGGCATGTTCCCAGGTGTAGGCTTTGGAGAGCCCCGTTTACTTACGAAGAAGCAACTCATCTGAACTCAGGGTTTAGGGTTTAGGGTTTAGGGTTTAGGGTTCAGGGTTTAGGGGTGATAGACTGTCTGAGGGTAGGACCGTACAAGTACCCTTAGAGACTGGCATGCCTGAATCCTTCTGGGTACTATGACCATGACTTGGGATGCTCCCCCTTATACTAACCTGCTTCCTTGTTGGGGTCATATGGGGGTTTCTGAATATAGAGGTACCTTCCTGGGGTCCTTCTTACAAGGGAATCCTACGTACTATTGGGGGACTATACTAGGGGTACCTGATTTTCGTAACCCCCCGTTTAAACTGATCACGTTTATTCCTAATTGGGAATTTAATATGACACAAAATTCAACAGTATAGCCAAACAAGGACCCAGTAACAGTCCGGAAAAGGAATTACAATAGGGGGTACGATAATGTCACAATCCCGATTAAGGACTGTTAGTGGAAAGGGGAACATCTTCCAATGGGGGGTACTATAAGCCCAGAATCCCTATTTAAAAGGGGGAACCTCCCAGCCCATGAACCCCAAATCCCTACTTCCTCTAGTTCCCTAAACCCTAAACCCCCATATCCCTCAAAGCCTGAAATTCCCGACTCTTCAACCCCTAAACCCGACACCCAGCCCCCTAAACCCTGAACCCTAAACCCTAAACCCGAAACCCTCAACCCTCAACCCTCAACCCTAAACCCCAAACCCTGAACCCTAAACCCTAAACCCTAAACCCTAAACCCTAAACACCCAACCCTACACCCTAAGCCCGGAGAGTCCTCTACTTGCCGGACCAAATCTTCAACTGCGGTCTCATCCTCCTGGCCTGGCAAGCTTCGGGCGTACAGGGCTTAAAGGGTCTAGGGGTCAGGGTTTAGGGTTCAGGGTTCAGGATTCAGGGTTGAGGGTTTAGGGTTTAGGGTGTCGTGTTTCGGAGACAAAACGGGGGTCGCAACCGGACCACCCCAAGCCTCTCAAGCGCCACCCCATCCCAAAACCGGAGCCGAAATCGGACCCCTTTCTAAGGTCGAAACCGGAACCGTTTCTGAGGCTTCCCAAAGCCTCGTTAGTCCACCCGGATGCTCAAACCGGAGATGTAACCGGACCACCCCCCCGTCTAGGGCCTCCCGAAGCCTCTTGAAGCCACTGGATGCCCGCCCAAGCCGGACGCCTCCCCCCCCCCCCCCCCCGTTGCTTCGACGCAAAACGAGCACCAGTTTGCTGGTGGGATGTTACTTAGTTTATTGGTCCGACCTCAACCCCGTCTCTTTTCCGTCTAAACTTATCTGATTGGAAAAGCCGTTTGAGGCAAGTGGTGCAGGGCGTTTAGGACCTTATGGTACAGGGCCTAGGGCTTATGGAGTAAATGAACTTGATAGATGGATAATGTTATGGGAATCTCTGGGCGGGCGGGAAATTCTCCCGGTTCACCACACTGCTGGACTAGCGAATGCCTGGACTTGAGATGCTGAACCCTAAACCCCAAAACCTAAACCCCAAACCCCAAACCCCAAACCCCAAACCCCAAACCCCAAACCCCAAACCCCAAACCCCAAACCCCAAACCCCAAACCCCAAACCCTAAACCCTAAACCCTAAACCCTAATCCCACCCAAACCGTCCCCGAAGAACCCGCCGCGCCTTGCTGCGCGCTGGAAGCGGCTTGCGTCGCCGAGCCTGAAGATGCGAAGCCTGAGCGTTGCGGCTCAGAGGTCAAAGGGTTTAGGGTTTAGGGTTTAGGGTTTAGGGCTTAAGGTTTGGGATTTGGGATTTGGGATTTGGGGTTTGGGGTTTGGGTTGTAGGGTTCAGGGATATTAGTGGGGTTACTAGGCAGATTAGGGTTCTCAGGGTCATCGGGAATATTCGAGTCATGAGGGTTCAGCATGACGGGCGCCGACTGCTTGGACGTTCAGGGTTTTGGAACCCCAGAACTACTCTCTGCCCTTCCTATTGAGGGCCCTACGTCCCCTAGACCCTAAACCCTATAAAAACCCTAGACCCCAAAACTCCTGAACTCCTAAACTCCTGAACCCCTAAGCCTAAACCCCAAACCCTGAACCCTAAACCCTACCCCCAAAGAACCAGCGGTCCGAAGCGACAAAATCAACGAGACGATGCTTGTTCTAAGGCTCTTAGCTGCAAAAAGACATGTCTAAAAAGATACTTGTTCTAAGGCCCTTAGCTGCAAAAAGCTGTGGGAGGACTCAGTCGCAACTTGTGAGCTTCGATGTTTTGGGCTTCAAGGCTTGCGCGGTCTTCTAACTCAGGGAACGGAGCCTAATCCCAAAGGTTTCAGTAACCCTAAACCCTAAACCCCTAAACCCCTAAACCCTAAACCCTAAACCCTCGCTGAGGCGGGAGCCCGTACCCAGGTCCTGGACCATAGCCGCGATTTCCTCCTGGCAGATGAAATGGCCCGGTCTCGGGTCTGCCTCCGAGGTTTAGGGACAGTCTCATGTCCTAAGACCGAAACACCCTAAACCCGAAACGCCGTAAAGACTAAACCCTAAAGCCTAAAGCCTAAAGCTTAAAGCCTAAAGCCTAAAGCCTAAAGCCTAAACCCTAAACCCTAAACCCTAAAGTCCCCTAATCCCTTTATGTCGGCAATTTTGGGGACTAATGATGAAAGGGCCGGAGAATGCACCCAGAACGCCACTACTGGCAATCGTCGGGGCGTAGCCTTGTGAAGTAGACCTGAGATGACCCAAAACCCTTGTTTGCTCAGGGTTTTTGGGGTTTAGTAAGGACACCTAACCCACCCTTTCGAACAAAAGGATCAGAGTACCACCACGTCCCTGATCCAGAGTCTAAACCCTAAACCCTAAACCCTAAACCCTAAACCCTAAACCCTAAATCCTAAACCCTAAACCCTAAACCCTAGACCCTAAACCCTAAACCCTAAACCCTACACAGAAAAATTCTCTAAGAACCCCGAAGCCTCAGCCGAAGAGGGCTTCCAGTTTTGGTTTTAAAGTTTGGGAGGCAGGGTTTAGGGTTTCGGGTTTAGGGGTTTAGGGGTTTAGGGGTTTAGGGGTTTAGGGGTTTAGGGGTTTAGGGGTTTAGGGTTTAGGGTTTGGGGTTTGGGGTTTAGGGTTTCGGGTTTAGGATTTAGGGTTTAGGGTTTAGGGCTTGGGGATGTTCAGGGTTTCTAGATAGGTTCAAGTGTCCTCGGAGAGATGGAAGGGAGCACGGTGCGATGCACCTGCCGGAAGGACGACGACTTCGAGCTTCTGGGCGGACGCATGCAAGGCTAGAAACCTTAAGCTTGGGATCCTTCATAGGGACTATGCTAGAGGGTACTATAGTCCCTATGAAGGGCTGTTAGTATGAGGGGAGCATCCCAACCATAAACCCTCAAGCCTAACACAGCGCAAAGCACTGATCCCAACCACTTTCCACACCAAACCCGCAACTTAAAGTTCAGTCCCTAAACCAAGCCCCATGCCTTATAGAAACGCAAGCACTGAACGACACCCTGAAACCCCTGCAACTCCAAGCATAAAAGACAAAACCCTAAACTCCAATGCCCCAAACCTTGAGACCCTTTAAACCATCACGCCCTTCAATCCCCAAGCCCTGAGCCAACCGACCATGAAGACCCAAAACCACCCTAAACGCTAAACCCTAAACCCTACAAGGGTTTAGGGTAGGGTTTAGGGTTTAGGGTTTCGGATTTAGGTTTTAGGGTTTAGGGTTATATATGGTTTCGAGCCTGGGGTGTGGTTGGGCCCCAATTTTCGGACCCCCCACACCCCAAACCCCAAAGCACCAAAGCACCAAAACCCCCAAACCCAAATCCCAATACCCCAAAACCCCAAAACCCAAAATCGCAAAACCATAAAGCCCCAAATTCCCCAAAGCATTCATTCCAGCCCGTGTGTTGTGTTCGACATGAGGGCTCGAAGACAAGTCTGGGGTAAGGGTTCTGGGTAACTTTGGGGTTTGGGTTTGGGGTTGAGGGTTTAGGGTTTAGGGTTTAGGGTCTAGGGTTTAGGGTTTAGGGTTTAGGGTTTAGGGTTTAGGGTTTAGGGTTTAGGGTTTAGGGTTTAGGGTTTAGGGTTTAGGGTTTAGGGTTTAGGGTTTAGGGTTTAGGGTTTAGGGTGCAGGGCTTAGGCGCCTCCAAGCTGCAGGAAGGCCAGGCTTTTCTGCTGCGAGCCTTAGAAGAGGGCTTCGGGTGGGTTTAGGGTTTAGGGTTTAGGGTTAAGGCTTAGGGCTTAGGGCTTTGGGCTTAGGGCTTAGGGCTTAAGGCTTAGGGCTTAGGGTTTAGGGTTTAGGGTTTAGGGTTTGGGGTTTAGGGTTTAGGGTTTAGGGTTTAGGGTTTAGGGTTTAGGGTCTAGGGTCTAGGGTCTAGGGTTTGGTGTTTAGGGTTTAGGGTGCGTTTAGGGTTTAGGGTTTAGGGTTTAGGGTTTAGGGTTTAGGGTTTTGGGTTTAGGGTTTAGGGTTTAGGGTTTAGGGTTTAGGGCTTAGGGCTTAGGGCTCAGGGTTTAGGGTTTAGGTCTTCGGCAACCTAAGCCATCTAAGCAAAACGGACAAAGGGGGTTTGCGAAAATAAGGGAGCCCTAGCATACTTCCAAATAATAGGATTCCCTTATAATAAGGACCCCTCTGGGGGTCCTAATAGAAGAACTGTGGAAGACCCGAGCAAACAGCACATTGCCTCTATGCCCCTATGCGGGTTGCAACCTCCTAGCGTCTGTTTCTTGCTGACTCGTAGGATATGAAGGCACACACGCGCATCTTGCCAGACTTAGCAGAAGCAGGGTTGAGAATTGGTAGTGTCTGATAATACCTGCAGCTGCGCTCATTCCTGCAGGAAGATCACGCTAAACAGGCATGTCCTGCATGTGCTCGCGTGGCCTGAGGCTTGAATTCTGATATTCAAATCTGACTAACACAATAAGCCCCCAATACTGATGAACAAGTTTGAGTAGTCGTGCCTCCGCACTTAACCGAGAGGCATCATTTCGGATCTCAAGCGCCAGAAATCTCAGCTTGTTTAACTCGATCCAAGAGGCACTTGCATTTCGAGAGCACGCCAGCCAGCTGCTCCAACTCGTCCCGAGCCTTTTCAGCCACCTGCCCGCAAGGTTCAGGAGCAGCGCCTGAAACCCAAAACTTCCCAAAACCCGAGACTGTTTCAGAAGTGACCTGCTACCAGCTTGACACAAGGCTTAGCAGGGTTTCAAGTTCATGTGCGGCATTTGCGCATGTGCTTCAGCAAGGTCAGGCAGTATCCGGCGCCGTGCCTTCATTAGAGCCTGGCCTGCGCTTTCTACTCCCAAACTCCAGAGCCACGCCCCAAACCCGAGATCCCGCCCCCCAAAAAAAAACCAAAAAACACTCCTGCACCAAAACCCTCAAGAAAAGAACCCAAAGCAAATCAACGTCATCGGAGTAGAGATGCCACCACCACCTTGGTGTGGGCCAGGGTGAACTCGTGGATGTCTCCGATGAGAGCCTCAAGCAGCCGACATCCAACGTCCCGAATTCTTAAGCCCCCACAACCACACCACAGGCCCGCCGGTGCCCAACCCCATGAATGTATAAAATGAGATTAGGGAGAAAGAAAGAGAGAGAGAGAGAGAGAGAGAGAGAGAGAGAGAGAGAGAGAGAGAGAGAGAGAGAGAGAGAGAGAGAGAGAGAGAGAGAGAGAGAGAGAGAGAGAGAGAACGAGAGATCTAGTTACGCATTTACTACTTTTGCATTTGCGTCCAACTTTCGGTATACATTTTCGATGTTCGAATATTATTTGACACCCTGTCCGCCTCAGTCTTTGCGATGTTCGCGTCCAACTTCTTCTCATCTGACAGCGAGGTCTTTGAGCCCCCTACAACAAGGCTAAGGGTCTACGTAGAAATACCGTGAACTCCTATCAGCCCGTGTTCTGTCTTGAACCAACACACGTGAAAAACGCAACTTGCGCCGACGCTTCAACAGCAGTGGCTCGCCATCTAAACGCGATCTACTTCGCAAGCGTCCATGAAGCATGCCCACGTAGCTGGCTCCTCGGCTCCTCATATTGTACTTTTACGCGGTGGTTGCTGCGCTACAAGGAAGGCCTGCTGCAAGCGGTGTCCAAAAGGATACAGGTTCAATGAATCATTGAACACCAAACCTGGCGGAGCTTGCTCCACTAGTCACGCTGGTAGCTGTTAGACTCACTCGTTAGCCTCTTAGACTTTGCCCACCGGGTGTGACGTCAAAGGTCCGCGGCATCTTGCTGATGAAGGTTGACGAAAGCAACCGTTGCCAGCTTCATATTGGCCAGCGTTTCGGCCCGAACGCGCCAATCCCCAAACCCCTCATCCAGGTCTGGAGGGCTGAAGAATACTGCAAATCTTGAACCTTACATCCGGCATCCTATGCATCGAAGATGCTAGTAAGCCCCAGACAGTGCGTTTTGGGGCTCAGAACTCAGAATGCTTTGGGGTTGACGACTAGTCTTGCCACTGGAGGCAGGGCATCCAGCCCCTCCACCGCTGAACACTGACCCCCACAAAGCCCCAAATTTGTTTCCCGCAATAACAGAAAAATGCGCCTCCGAAGATGCCACATTGGGGAGTCGGGAGTCTAGGTAGGACTTTGGTTGTAAAGTTACGCGAGCAAGCTTGCTAGACTATGAACTTCTGACGTCCCCTCTTTGCATACTTATAGGGTACCCACAAAGGCAGCTCAAGTTGCACAACTCAGCGTATATGTCTTGCTGAAAATGGCCCAGTGATGATAAAGGGGCCTGCCCTCTTGAGATGCCAACACTGAGGGTATCAACACAAGCCTAGCTTCGGGGCTTGGCCCCTGTTGAAGAGCCAAGCAACAATAGCTCCGAAAACTGTTCGCTATTCTCTAGGAATCCGGGACTGATGAGGAAAGCCATGCCACTCACTTACACAAGTATGAGCGCAGCAGCCATGCAATCGTCGTCGCTGTGGATTTGTCGCGCAAACCTTTCAGAGAGGCGTCGAGCGGGCACACGTGTGAGACGCCATCAGTGCCATCAGAGCCGAGAAGGGTCGGGGGTGTCACTTGCAGCCCGCAGCCGGCTCAAACCCAAAACCTCACGGATGTTCGTTGGGCTCCCAAACTTAGCCACGTGGCATGACCCGAAACAACCAGCCAAACACCCCGTGCCCTGCGACACGAACCATGCACCTGCAACGATACCTCACGTCCCCCAATCTGCATGCCCTGACTTACTGGCTCTTCGTATGGAAGTTGGGACTTCGGGAACCTCTTATAGGGACCCTGTACACTCTCTAGAACATATAGGCAGGGGAGCACAGAAGGTTCCGAATCCCCCCTAGTTCCCTGGGGTTTAGGGTAGGGTAAGCTGATGACGTTCGCGACTGGGGTCAAGGAAGGCTTCCTGCCAAAACTGTGCGCAGCAAGGCTTTAGGGCTTAGGGGCCACTAAACCCTAAACCCCAAACCCTAACCCCTAAACCCCAAACCCCAAACCCCAAACCCCAAACCCCAAACCCTAAACCCTAAACCCACTCCCACCTTCGCTGCGTACTGGCTGCGGCTTGGGGAACTGCTCCTCGGTCTTTTCCAGCCTTCCCACGCACGTCTGCGCCCTACACCCCTAAACCCCTAAACCCCTAAACCCTGAACCCTGAACCCTAAACCCTAAACCCTAAACCCCAAACCCTGAACTCGAAACCCTGAACCCTAAACACCCTGAGCCCAAACTAACCATGAAAGCCTAGAGCGGTGCGTTCAAAGTCGCGCGACACTCCCCTGAAAACTATAACAGACAAAGCCCTGAAGCCCTAAGCTGCTTAGGGTTTTAGGGTTTGGGGTTTAGGGTTTAGGGTGTAGGGTTTAGGGTTTAGGGTTTAGGGTTTAGGGTTCAGGGTTCAGGGTTCAGGGTTCAAGGTTCAGGGTTCAGGGTTCAGGGTTCAGGGTTCAGGGTTCCACGTTTTTCATCAGTAAGCCCTGTCCCCCAACCTCATTGTATTCATTCTGCTCGTATTCGTTTTCATTCTGCTCGTTTTCATTCTGCTCGTATGCGTTTCTTTCTGCTCGTATTCATTCCGCTCGTATTCGTTCTCTCTTTGCTCGTATTCATTCTCTCTCTGCTCGTATTCATTTTGCTCGTATTAGTTCTCTCTCTGGTCGTATTCATTCTGCTCGTATTCGTTCCATTTCTACTCACATTCATTTTGCTCGTATTCGTTCTCTTTCTGCTCGTATTCGTTCTCTCTCTGCTCGATTTTTGGTCCTTTCTGGGCTTCTCCCGGACCGTCGCCTTTTGGGCCTTTTAACCTTGTTGGGCCTTTCTCAGACCACTTCCGACCCTTTCTTGTCCTTCCCCGACCATTTCTGAGCCTTGCCCCAAATCCCCAAACATAAATCTCGATCCAAGCTAGAATTCAAGCAATTGTTTTGAGAGCAGAGACGACAACAACTGGGTAAGAACCCCAAACCCGACCAAGGTCATGGGTTGGGTGGGCGGGTTGGGAGAGGACGTGAACCTTGGCGCACACCACAACACAGGACCCGCGTGGTGGTGTGCGCGGAGCATGTGACACCCTAAACCCCAAACCCTAAAACCTAAAACCCTAAACCCTAAAACCCTAAACCCTAAACCCTAAACCCCAAACCCTAAACCCTAAACCCTAAACCCCAAATCCTACAACCCAAACCCTAAACTGCTTCGGGTCCCTGGCGACTGCTGGAGCTCATCAAGGCTGGCAGCGTTCCTCAGCTGCTTTCTTCGTTTTAAAGGGGGGTTAGGGTTCAGGGTTTAGCGTTTAGGGTTTAGGGTTTAGGGTTCAGGGTTCAGGGTTCAGGGTTCAGGGTTCAGGGTTCAGGGTTCAGGGTTCAGGGTTCAGGGTTCAGGGTTTAGGGTTTAGGGTCTCGGGTTCAGGGTTCAGGGTTCAGGGTTCAGGGTTCAGGGTTTAGGATTTAGGGTTTCGGGTTTAGGGTTTCGGGATTAGGGTTCAGGGTTCAGGGTTCAGGGTTCAGGGATTAGGGTTTAGGGATTAGGGTTTAGGGTTGAGGGTTTCGGGTTTAGGGAAAGGGGGTCCTACTACCCGAAACCCTAAACCTTAAACCCTAAACCTTAAACCCTAAACGCCAAACCCCAAACCCCAAACCCCAAACCCTAAACCCTAAACCCCAAACCCTAAACCCAAACCCATGCAGTTTGGGATGTTCCCCCTGAAACTAACGGTCCCTAATAGGGATTAACATACGGGGTACTATAATCCTTTTGAGGACTGCTAGTATGGCAGGGGAACATCCTAAGGTTCTAGAAAGAAGCCCCCCCCCCCCCCCACGGCGAAGGGGAGCTTTGGGGCCATGGCGTCTTCTTTGCCGCCTTCAGTGCCACTTCCAGCTCACCGATCTGGCAAGAGCTCCGCACATTTCTTCGGCAGCATGATATCGAATTGGGCAGTTCAAAAAAAAGTGGGGTTTGGGGCCCTTGTGAAACATCTGCACCTAGCATATTCAGGCTATCCACCGAAGGGCCGTCAGACGGCTCAGGACCTGGGGGGTTGACGTAGGGTCGTTCTTCCTATCGCGTCGCGTGTAGCCATAACTCCTTCGAACGCTTCCTCAAGCATGCTAGCGACAAACCAAACATCGGAAGCCCTAACCCAGATTGAGGACTGGCATCGTACCCTTGGCGCTTGACCCCGGCTAGGTGCTTACACCTGGCCTTTGGGCTTTGGGAGGGTTTGGGGTCTAGGTGAACCCTGTACGCCCTCTGAACCCATACGCCCTGAACCCTAAACTCCTCAAAACCCCTTCTCTAGACCCGGGAGTAACCTAGGAATAAAAAGGGTACCCTTTTTGGTTTTAACGGGCTTATCAGGGAACCCCAGCCCTAAAAAGGAAAAAAGGGCTTACTCCCGGTCCTACAAGTAGTTCGATAATCCCCAAAACCCTGCGCCAGCCTCTTGCTTCAGGGAGACCACCATGGTCTTCAAGCGGTCTTGACCCAACTCACGGAGCCTTGTCTGCTATAGGGTTCTTCAAGGAGGGGGAGGGGGGAGGAGGTGCAAGGGGGGGTTTAGGGTTTAGGGTTTAGGGTTTAGGGTTTACGGTTTAGGGTTCAGGGTTTAGGGCCAGGTTTTAGGGTTGAAGGGGGTGCAAGGGGGACCATGCAAACCCTAAGTCCCTAAACCTACATCCTAGATGCCCAAACCCTTGCAGTAGCTCTAGCACATAAAACCTTTAGGGTTCAGGGCTTAGGGTTCCTAAATACAATCCTCTGAAACCCAAAAAAAACAAGGGCCTGCCTAGTCTCTGGTGCTTCATCCCCCTATAACCCTAAACACTTAACCCTAAACCCTAAACCCTAAACCCTAAACCCCTAAACCAGTCTTCCCTCCTTGCCTACTCCACCTAGTGGAATGCCAGTTCTCGAGCAGCACAGCACGCGTCTGAGCCCTTGGCTCACGCCGTGAGGACCTCGGCGATCCCGGAGCCACAAGAACTTTAGGGTTTAGGGTTTAGGGTTTAGGGTTTCGGGTTTAGGGTTTAGGGTTTAGGGTTTAGAGGTTTGGGCTTAGAATTTTAGGTTTACGTAGGGTTCGGGGTGTAGGGTACAGCTCAAGTTTCCTGGTATCCTTAAGGAGCTTCAACGAAGCTCCCATGGCAGTAATTCTTAAACTCTCTACCAATGATATGGCAACTTCATGAACTGAAACTCCTTAACAGCAACCAGTTAGTGTTGTCGAACCTCTCCGCCTGAGTTTAAGCTAGCCCCCCCCTCCGGAATGTCAGAAGCTCTTTCCGGTTGCTGGGTCGTCTAAACCCTATGTCACGCAGAGCCCGCACCCAGGCAAACTAAGGCGCGTTAACCGGGTAGATACATGGTCCCTTCATGATATAGGCTCTTAAAAGGGGACCCCGTATATACCCAGAAGCCTTCAAAGTACGGGACAATATTCAGGGACCTACCCCTGGATCAACTCAAGCCCGCAGGGCCTCTAGGCCTAAGTCTCAGCCCTGGTGTTCATGAAGGGGGCCAGGGCTCGAAAGCGTGCACTGAAAGGGCTCTTCCACCCCCTAAACCCTAAACCCTAAACCCTAAACCCTAAACCCTAAACCCTAAACCGTATACCTGCGAGCTCGGCATCCCGACGGCCTGGCGACTCCCAGGTGTGAGCGCCTGGATAGCAAGGCCGGAGATGCCCGAACACCCTAAACCGTTTAGGGTTTAGGGTTTAGGGTTTAGGGTTCAGGGTTCAGGGTTCAGGGTTCAGGGTTTAGGGTTTAGGGTTTAGGGTTTAGGGTTTAGGGTTTAGGGTTTAGGGTTTAGGGTTTAGGGTTTAGGGTTTAGGGTTTAGGGTTTAGCATTTAGGGTTTAAGGTTTAGGCTTAACGGTTTAACTCCAAAAAGTTGGAACATCCTTATCCCCATACCCCAAGAGGCATTCTAAAGGGAATCCCTGCTCTAATCATCCTTTATATAACCAGTTCCAACTTTCTAGAGTTTACTGTAAATCCTAAGCCCCCTGGACCCCTATTCCCCTATATAAACCCAAGACCCGGCTTAGGGCCTCTTAGGGTTTGGGGTTTGGGCATTGGGTCTTACGTTTTAGTGCTCGAAACCAAAGCCCCAATAACTATCCTCAGCATCAGCTGCAGCACTGAGTAGCACTGAGGCTCCAGCAGAGTCAAGTGTGCCTCAGAATTTACGTGAATGCGCTACTCGATGCCGACTTTGAAACGGTACGGGCAAGATCCAACAGCCGGCACCTCAATGTTCTAGAACACGTAAACTCTTCAGCTTACCCTAAACCCTAAACCCTAAACCCGAAACTCTAAACCCATGCCATACTATGCTGCTCGCCACTCTGAAAAGTTCTCCGAGCTTGCTGAGACGACGCACCACAGCCACAAAGTAGCCTCGTAGCCTCAGGCTCTTCCCTCAGACCTCTTATAACGAGATTATGGTTTAGGGTTTAGGGTTTAGGGTTTAGGGTTTAGGTTTTAGGTTTTAGGGTTTAGGGTTCAGGGTTTAGGGTTTAGGGTTTTCTGTAGCGGGTAGCGTAGCCGACCGCCCTATATAAACCCCAAACTGACTTGGGTTAAGGGTTGATGCCAAGCCGCTTTTGCTGCTGCCACGGAAGATGCATTAAGCAAGACCTGCGGGCGATGACTTCAGTCTGGGGCCTGATAAGGCCGGGTTTTGCTGGGTTTAGGGTTTGGGGTTTAGGGAGTTTAGGGTTTAGGGTTTAGGGTTTAGGGAGTCTAGGGTTTAGGGTTTGGGGTTTAGGGTTTAGGGTTGGGAGGAGGGGAGGGGGGATTTGGGGTTGGGGAGGTCCAGGGTTTAGGGTTTAGGGATTAGGGTTTAGGGTTTAGGGTTTAGGGTTTTCTTGCTGTTTCGTTTCGGGTCTTGTTCTTGTTTGTCTGAGTCAATCTCCTTGCAGTCTAGGCATTTCGAGGTGGGCGACAGCCCCAAATCGAGAAAATTCCGGCATGTCGCGGTGTGCCGCATCTTGGGATGCAGAATGCCTTACGACACATAGGGTTTAGGGTTTAGGGTTTAGGGTTGAGGGTTTAGTGGGTAGAGGGTTTAGGGTTTAGGGTGTAGGGTTTAGGGTTTAGGGCTTTAGGGTTTAGGGTTTAGGGTTTAGGGAGAACCAGTTAACTCTCAAAGCCTGTACCCAAAGACCCTCTAACTACCCTAAACCCACATGCCACAAACCCAATGCCCACAACCCATCCATCTCCCATCAACCCTACAACCATATCCTTAAACCCTAAACCCTAAACCCTAAACCCTAAACCCTAAACCCTAAACCCTAAACCCTAGACTCCCTAAACCCTAAACCCTAAACCCTAAACCCTAAACCCTAAACCCTAAACCGAACCTCCAGCAGCAGCAAGGGGAGCAGCCGCACGCCAAAGCGCGGCATTGGGCGGCCACAGACTACCTTCAAGATTTAGGTGTTCAGGGCTTTAAGGGGTTAGGGTTTAGGGTTTAGGGTTTAGGGTTTAGGTTTTAGGGTTTAGGGTTCAGGGCTTTAGGTGTTCAGGGCGTTCAGAGTTTCGGATGGGGGTTTTGGGTTGAGGGTTTAGGGTTTAGGGTTTCGGGTTTCGCAGTTCAGGTTGGGGGCTTTAAGTGTTCAGGACTCTAAGGGTTTAGGAAAAGCTTTTGGGGGTTCTGTCTAGAGCTCTTAAAGGGTTTGATAGAGTCTTGGGGCTTTACGGTTTTGGGACGTTAGGGGATTCATAGGGTTAAGGCTCTGAGGGTTTTTGTGAGGTTCAATCCGGTTTTGGAGGGTACTAGGGTATTGGGAAATTGGGCTTTTTTGGGTATGAGAGTTTGTAAGGCAACTTCAACCTCGTCCCCAAAAAATCTAGAGCACAGAAATGTTCAGCCTAACTCACATTCCAACAAAACCCTGAGACTCTGAAACCGTGGAACCCCAACACCCCTAAAGCCCCATAGCCCGTCAAATCCCGAAGCCCCAGCCATAAAAACAACCCTAAACCCTAAACCCCAAACACTAGGACGCTCCCCGGCCTCATGTCAATCTCGGCCTTGCCCCACCTCCCATACTCCGTTGTGGCAGAAGCTGGAGCCAAGCAAGGCCAGCCATGAGCTGAGGTTGAAGGGTGTTGGGGTTTAGGGGTTACCCTAAACCCTAAACCCTAAATCCCTAAAACCCTAAAACCCTAAACCCTAAACCCTAAACCCTTGGGGGGTTTTGGGTTTTGGGTTTTGGGGTTCCTAGCTTCGGAGAGTTTCTTTGCGGGGTTCTGGAATGAGGGCTATAGATCTTGAACGACAAAAAGCCTACCTCTAATCCTGAAGCCCTACGATCCTCAATGTGAAAAAATCCGGAAATGCTGGGAGGCTTTGCAAAGTTCAGGTCTGGGTTGCAAGCCCAGAAGCCCTCAGCTCTAAGCCCCTAAGCCCTAAGCCCTAAGCCCTAAGCCCCAAGCCCTCAGCCCTAAGTCCTAAGCCCTCAGCCCTAAGCCCTAAACCCTCAGCCCTAAGCCCTCAGCCCCAAGCCCCAAGCCGTAAGCAGCCCGCCCGAAGCCCTAAGCCCTAAACCTCAAGCGCTAAGCCCTAAGCCCTAAGCCCTAAGCCCTAAGCCCTACGCCCTAAGCCCTAAGCCCTAAGCCTTGGCCTGGCCCCGAGCCTAGCCCCTTTCCTCAAATCGACATCAAGCAGGGTTTATATTACTGTTATTGGTGAGTGTATATAAGGTTCCTTTTTAATATTGGTGAGTGTATATACTTGGTGTCCTCTTGGGGATACAAGGAATATAAACCCTGCTTCACATGAGATCTGGCTACCTGCGTTCAGGCTCAGGGCTCGGGGCTAATGGTTTACATGGGCTTAGGGCTTTGGTTTTCTTTTTGTTTATTTGTGTTTTTTTTTTTTTTTTGGGGGGGGGGGGGGGGGGGGCGGGCTGGTTTAGGCGAAAAGAAAGACCCTTACACCATAAACCCTAAACGACCAAAACCCTGTGCCGGGTTCGGGTTTGGGGTTTTGAGTGCTTCGGTTTTCGCGTTGTCAGGTGCCGAGACTGGCCAACGTGGGAAAATCCCCTACACCCTAAACTTGCCCTAAACTTGCCCTAAAATTGCCCTAAAATTCCCCCTAAAATTGCCCTAAAATTGCCCTAAAACTGCCCTAAAATTGCCCTACGCTGCCCTACACTGCCCTAAACCCTAAACCCTAAACCCAAAACCAGGCCTGTCTTTGGCCGGAAGCGTCCATCATGGTGCCTGGCAGCTATGAAGAAAAAAAGGGAGCGGGGGGGGGGGGGGTGGGGGGCTGTTCTACATCAGGCTTACTAGACCCACGCGCAACCTAGATGTAAAAGGGCTGCAAGACCCTTTAGTGTTTCGGGTTTAGGGTTTCGGGTTTAGGTTTGGTGTTGCGCCTCACGGTGTAAGGTAGGCCGATAATGTTTGCTCAACCCTAAACCCTAAACGCTAAACCCTAAACCTAAACCCGAAACCCTAAAGCCCTAACCCTCTTTTGAACGGTAGGACGGCCCTTGAAACCCCGCTGAAAGATATTCCGAAGCATGATCCTGGTAAACCCAATAAAGGAAATATACAATGTCCCAAGGACTGGACCCGAACCGTTTAGCCCTTAAAACCTTTAGATTGGGATGTTCCCACTTATACTAACGAAGGGGGAACACCCCAACCTTTAGAGGGTTTCGGGTGTCGGGTTCAGGGTTTAGGGCTTCGGGCCAGCCTGTTGAACAGCTGCCCAGGTGAGTAGCGGACCATGTTGAGTCTCTCCAGGTACTTCACCTTGCCCACAGTCTCTAGAGCAAACTGGTGGCGACAGTGAAAGAGGCACGTTTACCCGAAGAGCCTACGAAATGCCCTTGAAACCCTTGAGTTCGAACGCGACAATTCACGTCAAGCTGAACGGACCTCTCACTGCTTCAGGTGTGTAGATCTTGGGGAGTCAGGGGTTGCGGGTCTTAGGGCCTTCAGACTAAACTTAAATTAAGCCCTACACCTCAAGCCCTAAACACTAAGCTTGTCCGAAGCAGGGTTCCGGGTTTTACAGGGAGCCCCGAAGCCCTTATCCCTAAAACCCTAAACCCTAAAACCCGAACCAAGAATAAAGACAGACAATCACATACTGATAAGAAGAGTAGCAATGGCTGTATTATTGGGTAATAATTATGGTAGCGAAAATATGAAAATTGTGTTGGTAATCGCAAGAAGAAGAAGAGCATGAAAACAAAAACAACCTTGGGAAATAATAGTTGCAATAGTGGCAACAAACCTAGAAAGAGAACAGACATAACTTGGTAGCCCAGTAACCTCATCATAATAAGGGTACCCTTTTCGGGTTGGCTACTCTACAAGGGAACCTTGGACCCAAAAGAAGGGCAGAAGAGTAGCTCTAGCCCTACACCCTAAACCCTAAACCCTAAACCCTAAACCCTAAACCCTAAACCCTAAACCCTCCTAAACCCTAAACCCTAAACCCTAAACCCTAAACCCTACGTAAGTTTACAAGGGGACCTAGAACCCCAAAAAATGGGGGAAAGGGTACCACTGGGCCACCAAGAAAATATTCGTAGTCAGCTTGCACGGCCTCCAGGGAGGCCAGCGAGGCCAGCCTTATTCAGGGGTTTAGGGTTTTGGGTTTAGGGTTTGGGGTTTGGGGTTTAGGGTTTAGGGTTTAGGGTTTAGGGTTTAGGGTTTAGGGTTTAGGGTTTAGGGTTTAGGGTTTAGGGTTTAGGGTTTGGGTGTAGCCTTTTTGGGGGGGGGTGGGTGGAGGGGTCATGCGTTAGGATTATGGTGTTGTGGGGTATGCGGGTACCTCTCCTAAAGCTTTGAGTGGGAATTTTGTAGGGAGTTTGGGCTTAGGATGTTAGGTGGCAAAGCCCAAAAGCTTGCAATGCAGCGCCAAAAACTGACCTTCGAACCTATGCAAAACCCCTAAATCCTAAGCTCCAACTCTGGGCCCTAACACCCAAAACCCTAAGCCCTAAGCCCTAAACCCTAAGCCCCAAGCCCTAGCCCCTAAGCCCTAACGCCGAAACTCTAAGCCCGAAACCCTAAGCCCTAAACCCCAAGCCCTAAGCGCCAAGCCCTACGCATAAACCTTTAAACCGTAAACCCCAAGCCCTAGGCCCTAAACAACAAGTCTTTGTCGAGGACGGGGCCGATGCTCTATGCTCTTCACCATCTCTGTCTGGGAAGACCTGGCATAGCTGCAAGGGGAAACCCGAAACCCTAAACCGTAAACCCCGCACGATGACAGCGTCCATGCTACCAGGGCCGCACTCATACCTGCGCCATGATAACCAGTGCAACCATCGGCCAGAGTAGCCACGCCCACCACATACATGTGGGCATGGCGCACACCCTTGGCGAGCTGAGCAAACCTTGGGGACCAAGCGAAACCTAAACTTGGGACCATAGACCCAAGATGAACCTCAGGGAGCTAGCGTTAGGCAAGCGATTGCATGCTTGTGCCTGAGATTCATGACAAACCCTGAACGCTGAACAAGCCCACCTCTACCAGCATGGACTTTTTCGCCTTCCAATCCACATACTCAAGCCTAAAATTAAAATGGGGCATCATCGGGTAGAGTAGCCCATATCTATGCTTGCGATGGCACATGCTTGAGGCACACAGCATCCTGACATTCAGCACATGAAAACGCAAGCAAAACGCATAGGATTGCGTAGCACTGAATAGTTTCCAGGCTTGGGGCTGCCTCATGTTCCGTAAAAACCTGCAGGAAGTTTGTCTAAAGCATATTGTGCGCTCTGCGCGTGACTTTGTTTGGGGTGCCTGCCCCAAAAACATCAATGCTGTGCCTGTGGCTCAGTAGCGCAGCAACCGTGCAAGTGCTTCTGCTGTTTTCCCTCGACGGATCTCAGGAAGCGTCGCATGGCGTGACAGGGCCTGACCGCCGAGTCGGATAAAATGAGTCGAAAACGGGGCAGACAAGAAAACAGAAAAACGGACTGAGTCAGAAAACGGAGCGGCGCGAGCCAGAACAAAGAACACACGAGTCGGAGAACATAAACACGAGCCAGAAAACATCCGGAAAACAAGAAGTTTGCTTGGGGAGTCGGAATCGAGCGTGCCCAGGTAACACGCTGAAACCTGAAATCTTAAACCTTACACAAGAAAGCCGGGAGCCCTAAACCATTCACCCTAAAACCCTAAAGCCTGACACCGTAACGCACGAAGGTCCCCTTTTCAACTTACCCCAAACCCTAAAGCCTGAAGCCCTCAAAGGGGCTAAGGCCCGTGACACCTACTCTAGGGGTCGGAATAATCACTGATACTTTCCCTTGGCCCCTTTAGAATTATACGATCATGACCCCCAAACCCCTGTTCTAATTATTACGGCCCCTTGAAACCCTAAACCCTAAACCCGAGGATTGAGGACCTATAGGGTCGACAGATCCTGTCAGCTGAGGGACTCCGAGTGAGCTGCGTCCTACCGCAGGCAGGCGTTAAGGCACAAGAATCCTCCAGAACCGGTTTAGAGTTTAGAGTTTAGGGTTTGGGGTTTTAAGGTTTGGGGTTTAGAGTTTAGGGTTTAACTAGAGTTTAGGGTTAAGGGCTTTAGGTTTAGGGCTTAGGGTGTAGGGTTTATTGAACCCCTCAACCCCCAACTCTAAACTCGAAAACCCTCAAGCAGCCTCAGCATGCAGGAGTACGACGTCCTGTTCCTGGACTGCTTGTTCCGCAGGTCTTTCGTCTCATCATTGGTCCTGCACTCCCTAAGGACTTCAAGGCATCCTAGGGTTGCCTAGATTCCTGCCCTAAACCCTAAACCCTAAACCCTAAACCCTAAACCCTAAACCCTAAACCCCAAACCCTAAACCCTAAACCCTAAACCCTCCCTTGAGAACCCGAAAGCTGAAGCTTCTGGGTTCCCCATCAACCTAGGCACAAAAACGGGGGCCCTCCGCTGGTTCAAAAGGTTGATCATAGGGGCCCTATTAGCCTAAAATGCGTTTAGGGTTTAGGGGGGTTTAGGGTTTAGGGTTTAGGGTTTGGGGTTTGGGGTTTGGGGTTTGGGGTTTGGGGTTTAGGGTTTGGGGTTTGGGGTTTGGGGTTAGTGTTTAGGGTTTCACACAGACTCCATGGCGTAGGGTTGGGGAAGCCGCCGCATTTGCAGCATGAGTACCTAAAGCAGAAGACTTGGCATTTGCAAGCTATGTTCAAGAGGGCCGTGAGGGACGAGTTCTTCTAACCTTAAACCCTAAACCCTAAACCCTAAACCCTAAAACCTAAACCCTAAACCCTAAACCCTAAACCTCAAACCCTAAACCCTAAACCCCAAACCCTAAGCATCCAACCCTGAGCCCTATAACATATACTGGGTGGTAGATCTGCATCTACCCAACATCCCAAAGTTCTTAAGACCTGAGAGAAGAATCTAAGGGTGTTCCATGGTTCCTTAGTATGGTTCTTTAAGAGGGTACCCCTCATATACCCTTCTATACCCAATAGAAATCAAGGGGCCAGTACATCAGAACCCTTTAAACCCTAAACCCTAAACCCTAAAGCCTTAGAAAGAAAGGGCGCCCCTTTCGTTGTGGATTCGGCTTATTTTGGGATCCTGAGCGAGACAGAGTTCCGGGTTCATTAACTCAAAAGGGGCCTCACTACTGAGCCAGACCCTAAACCCTAAACCCTAAAACCCTGAAATACTAAACCCTAAACCCTACACCCCAAACCCTAAACCCTAAAACCCTAAACCCTAAACCCCAAACCCCAAAACCCTAAAATCCTAAACCCTAAGCCCGTTTAGCGCAATTCCCCTGATTGCCCCTAAGCCCTGAAACTCTCCCAGCAGGCGAAGGCACTGATGGCTCAAGAACCACAACCAACTCCCATG
>CAJNDS010002071.1:350000-365000 GCA_905221605.1 Symbiodinium natans | reverse complement strand
GCCGCTGCACCCGGCGGGCGATACGCAGCCACAGCAGCGCAAGAACCGGGATGTTCCCCAACCACCACCCAATCAAGTAGTAGAAGTTGGTGAAGGCGAGCCATGAGTTGTGCCAATATCGGAAGATTGAATGAACTGCCCACCAAAGCATAGGGGCAGTAGCCCCGATCAGCCATGTATATGGCAAAATGCACTGCGAGACTTTGCGATCAAACGCCTCGGAGACTTTGCGCTGCATCATCTCATCCTAGGTTGTCTCCCTAAAAAGGGTTTCGGGTTTAGGGTTTGGGGTTTAGGGATGGCCCTTAAACCGCCACTGAAAAATATTCCTAAGTAAGATCCTCTTAAACCCAATAAGGGAAAGACAAACTGTCCCAAGGGACAGCCGACAAAACAAGCACAGCAAGGGAACTTATACATTGTCAAAGAATTTTGGGGCGAAGGGTTTAGGGTTAACCCGGTTAATCACTTCCCCCTTTTACTAAAGACCACCCTAATAATAAAAACGCTTTCCGGAAAATCCTGCCGAAACCGACCCCGACTTTTAACCCTATTCCGTAGGGCGGGGGGGGGGGGTTTCAGGCCTCCAATAAACCCCTCAACACCAGTAAAACCCTCAGAGGGTTTAGGGTTTGGTGTCTAGGGTTAAGGGTGTAGGGCTTAGGGTTAAGGGTTTAGGGTTTAGAGTCCCAATTATTTATGACACTTCAATAAAACAACTCCCCGCTGACAATAAAAACACAGTTCGAGTCTTTATTGGGGGGGGGGGGGGGGGGGCGTTTAATATTAGGGGGAAACGATGAACCCGCGAGCCACTTAGGACAAAATCCAAAAAAATCTCAAGGTGCGACCCAGCATCGAAAGCAGCGACGGAACCGAACCAATGCTCCAAACACAGTTCCATGGCCTTGCGTGGCCCTCAACTCTAGGGTTTAGGGTTTGGGGTTTAGGGTTTAGGGTTTAGGGTTTAGGGTTTAGGGTTTAGGGTTTTGGGTTTTGGGTTTAGGCTCTAGGGTTTAGGGTTTAGGGTTTAGGGTTTAGGGTTTAGGGTTTAGGGTTTAGGGTTCTAAAAAAGAAAGAAGTACCTAATTCCCTCATCCCCTACTAAATAAACACAAGCGCACAACTTCCTTTTCTTTGTGGATGAGGAAGATTTGACATTTCCTGGGCTAAATCTAGGAGTACATAGTCTACGCTCTGGGGGCTTAAGCCCTAAGCCCTAAGCCGCAAAACGTAAACCCTAAACCCTAAACCCTCTAGACCCAGAGCCCGGAAAACCGATTCTCTTTTGGGGATGAGGTTCCCTCCTTATAGACGTATAGGGTTTAGGGTTGAGGTAGTAGCAGCAAAGCTGGCTTCGGGAAAAGGTACGCGATGCCAAACGTTTTTGAGGCCCCCGTGCATTTGTTCCCAAACCCTAAACCCTAAACCCTAAACCCTGAAACCCTGAAAACCTGAAAACCTGAAACCTTGAAACCTTGAAACCCTGAAAACCTGAAACCCTGAAACCCTGAAACCCTGAAACCCTGAAACCCTGAAACCCTGAAGCCCTGAAACCCTGAAACCCTAATCCCTAATCTCTTATCTCTTATCTCTTGTTTCATATCTCTAAACCCTAAACCCTAAGCCATAAACCCTGAAACCCTAATCTCTTATACCTCTTATCTCTTGTTTACGGTTGTAGGTCGGCGGTCCTTGCGGTCGCACATCATCTGCTCCCCAGTCTTCCGATTCACGTGGTTCGCGCTGCAGCCTTGCGTTTCAGGGTTTAGGGCTAGGGTTGAGGGCTGAGGGTGGACTGTTTAGGGTTTAGGGTTTAGGGTTAGGGTTTAGGGTTTAGGGCTTAGGGCTTAGGGCTCAGGGCGTTGTAGGGTTTAGGGTTTAGGGTTGAGGGTTTAGGGGTTAGGGTTTCGGGTCGCGTTCAGGGTCAAGTCGAATTGAACATACACGGATTCGGGGGATACCTTTGTCTTGAAAATTTTTGGGATTCAAGGATCAGATACCCTGGTCTTGACGAGAGAGCCACAGAACCTGACCATGGACGACCAAGCGTCAATGACAGAAAGTGTCACCGTTGAAGGAGAATGTCGATAGCTGCTTTTGGACAGCAGAAACTGCGCGGAAGTGGGCACGAGCTGCAGCGCTGGTGAAATACATGAACAGACCTGAAACGGTTTTCAGCTCATAAGCGTACAGCAGCTGCTTGAAGGTCGTCTATGGGTGCTTATAAGTAGGCTTAGAAGTACCCTAACTAAGGCTATAACCATAGTTGGCCAACGCGCTTCAGATTGCCTGGTACTTTCCTTGTTTTTGGGCGTTTTCCTTCGGTTTTTTCTCCCGGGGGGTGGAGGGGGGGTGGTCGCGTCATTTGTGCACGCCTTGAAGCCCCAAACCCTTAAAGGCCTCGAAACCCCAAGCCCTTAAAGGCCTCGAAACCCCAAGCCCTTAAAGGGGGTGGGGGGGGATAAGAACGTCATTCATATATTGCGTCCATGCCCAAAGCACTGGTATTTACAGCGTTTTCGCCTCTTTGTGCAACATACTGCACAAGGATGTGGACAAGAAAATCTGCCACAAGCGTCCATGCCTTTCGCGACCATGCCCAAAACACTGGTATTTACAGCGCCTTATGCCGCAAAACACTGGCATTTACAGCGTTATCGCCTCTTCGCACAACATCCTGGACAAGGATGTCGAACAAGAAAATCTGCCACAAGCGTTTACCTTGCACTAAGAAACCCCAAACATGCTGTCCCAAAAAAATAGCTTCAGCAAAAACTCCCAAACATGCTGTCCCAAAAGGAATAGTTCTTTGAACCCCCTAAAATCAGCTTTTCTGCTCCGTACCACCTCTGCCAGTACGAACGATGTGTCACGCAGAGCCCGCACCCAGGCAAACTAAGGCGCGTTCACCCCAAAGTTACCCCTACTTGTAACCCTACTTATAGGTACCCAGAAACCTCCAAGTAGACCGATGGAATATGCTTCGCAGTCATCCAAGATGCCCACAGAAAACGCATACATCAGCCCGCCAGCGAGGGCAAAAAGCCAGTCTTGATCCCGCCACACCGAACTCCTTTGTTGGGATCTTCGGGTCTCAGGGGCTGGGCGTGAAGGGTGTTGGGGTTTAGGGTTTAGGGTTTAGGGTTTAGGGTTTAGGGTTTAGGGTTTAGGGTTTAGGGTTTAGGGTTTAGGGTTTAGGGTTTAGGGTTTAGGGTTTAGGGTTTAGGGTTTAGGGTTTAGGGTTTAGGGTTTAGGGTTTAGGGTTTAGGGTTTAGGGTTTAGGGTTTAGGGTTTAGGGTTTAGGGTTTAGGGTTTAGGGTTTAGGGTTTAGGGTTTGGGGTTTGGGGTTTGGGGTTTAGGATGCAGGGTTTGGGGATTAGGGTGTGGGAGGTTAGGATCTAGGGTGCAGGGGTTAGGGCGCGGGGTTTAGGCGGCAAGGTTCAGGAATGAATGCTTTAGGACTGGAGGCTAAGGCTAAGGTGCGTGGTTTTTAGGATCTCTCCTTTGTGGTTGCTAAAAAGTTGGAAGAAGAAAGCCCTAAGCTCTGCAACCCGTGCCACAACCCCATAAACCCTAAATCGCCATTGCACTCAGCTTCGGCAAGTTGTCCATCAGAAGGTTCGGGGTGACCAGAAACGTTGCAAAGGACAGGAACACCTTGGTTAGAGAAAAAAAGTTTAGGGTTTAGGGTTTCGGGTTTAGGGTTTCGGGTTTAGGGTTTAGGGTTTAGGGTTCACTCAAACTTCACACAAAAACCCTGTAGGGCGCGCAAGGTTTAGGAGCTGTGCTTGGCCGGTTGAGAATTCGTCTTCTGGAGGACCCAGGAGTAACCTAGGAATAAAAAGGGTTCCCTTTTTGGTTTAAAGGGAATTAGAAGGGACCCTAAACCCTAAACCCTAAACCCTAAACCCGAAACCCTAAACCCCCAAAAAAAGGAATAAGGGCCTACTCCGGGTCCTAGTCTTTAAAGAACCAGAGCCGCCAAGACGCAGCAACTGCACAGGGGCCCCAGCCGACCTTGTTTAGGGTTTAGGGTTTAGGGTTTAGGGTTTAGGGTTTAGGGTTTAGGGTTTAGGGGTAATTTAGGGTTTAGAGTTTAGGGTTTAGGGTTTAGGGTTTAGGGTTTAGGGTTTAGGGTTTAGGGTTTAGGGTTTAGGGTTTTCGTTGGAACCCTAACTTACAAAAGTAAACAACTAAAGTTTCGGGTTTAGGGTTTAGGGTTTAGGGATTTCGTTGGAACCCTAACTTACAAAAGTAAACAACTAAAGTTTCGGGTTTGGGGTTTAGGGTTTAGGAATTAGGGTTTAGGGTTTGGAACCCTAACTTACAAAAGTAAACAACTAAATCAAGAGAGTCGTGCTCTAAACCCTCAACCCCGCTCCCTTTATAGTCACTAAGGCAAACATCATTTTCGATAGCGGTCTAGGTTGGGCCCTTCCTCCCTACAGTTTAGGATTCAGGGTTTAGAGTTTAGGGCTTGGGGCTCGGGGTTTGGGGTTCGGGGTTTGGGGTTTTGGCTTTGGGCTTTGGGCTTTGGGCTTTGGGCTTTGGGCTCTGGGCTTTGGGCTTTGGGCTTTGGGCTTTGGGCTTTTGGCTGTGCTGGCGTGTGGGGTGTCTTTGACGTTACGGGGAAAATGCTCGGGAAAAGCCACTTTTCTCGAAAAGCCACTTTTCTCGAAAAGCCACTTTTTGCGAAAAGTGACTTTTCTCTCGGCGTTGCGCGCGCCGCGTCCCCGAAAAACAACTTTTATCGAAAAGCCACTTTTCTCGAAAAGCCACTTTTTGCGAAAAGTGACTTTTCTCGCGGCATTGCGCGCGCCGCGTCCCCGAAAAACAACTTTTCTCGAAAAACCACTTTTCTCGAAAAGCCACTTTTTGCGAAAAGTGACTTTTCTCGCGGCGTTACGCGCGCCGCGTCCCCGAACAACAACTTTTCTCGAAAAGCCACTTTTCTCGAAAAGCCACTTTTCTCGAAAAGCCACTTTTTGCGAAAAGTGACTTTTTTCGCGGCGTTGTGCGCGCCGCGTCCCCGAAAAGCCACTTTTGTCGAAAAGCCACTTTTTGCGAAAAGTGATTTTTCTCTCGGCGTTGCGCGCGCCGCGTCCCTGAAAAGCCACTTTTCTCGAAAAGCCACTTTTCGCGAAAAGTGACTTTTTTCGCGGCGTTGTGCGCGCCGCGTCCCCGAAAAGCCACTTTTCTCGAAAAGCCACTTTTTGCGAAAAGCCACTTTTCGCGAAAAGTGATTTTTCTCTTGGCGTTGGAGCGCGCGGCGTCCGCGAAAAGCCACTTTTTGCGAAAAGTGACTTGTCTCGCGACGTTGGAGCGCGCGGTGTCCGCGAAAAGCCACTTTTCCCGAAAAGCCACTTCTTGAAAAGCCACTATTTGCGAAAAGTGAGGTTTAGGGTTAAGGGTTAAGGGTTAAGGGTTTGGGGTTTCAGTAGGGTTTAGGGTTTAGGGTCAGTAGGGTTTAGGGCTAGTAGGGTTTAGGGTTAGTAGGGTTTAGGGTTTAGTGTTGAGGGTTGGAGCGCGCGGTGTCCGCGAGAAGCCACTTTTCCTGAAAAGCCACTTCTCTTGAAAAGGCACCTTTTGCGAAAAGTGAGTTTACTCATTGAAAGCCGGAAAAGGTAGTGTGTCCGTTGCGTGTGTGCACCCACTTCTCTCGCCGTCGTTCACAGCTGCGCGATAGCCATACGCAGCACTTCCTTGTGGGGCTCTGTTCACAGGACTACTAAGTTAAGTAGCAATGTCAGGCTTAGAGATTCTAATTAATTGGGTTCGAGGTTTGGGGGGCTCTGAGGTTAATAAGTTAGTGAATCCCTACTCGTCCAAGAATTTCGAGAGCCTAATGCTCTTAATCTTCGACAGCGACTCTGTCAGGCTGTGAACCCCGCTACTAGAATTCCACAATCCCTCCCAGCTACTATGATTATCAAGGCAGGTATAAATGCCGCTGTGGGTGCCTTGCCGTGCCATAGCTCAGAGAAGCGGAAAAGGGAGGTGTAGAGGTTCTCTTGGTTGCTTCAATGGTGGGCGCCGTGTCACTTAGTGCCGACGCATTGCGTGTTGGCGGGAAGCTATTTTTCCTGAAAAGCTACTTCTACCGAAAAGCCACGCGTTCGCGAAAAGCCACTCTTCGACAAACGCTACTTGCATCGAAAAGCTGTGTTGGTTTTTGTTTTTAAATATGCCTTTTCTCACGGCGTTGGGGCACGCAGCATTCGTAACAACACGTCTCTGGACAAGCTACTTTCAGAAAAAACGTTGCCTGTGGCGTATTCCGGAATGCCACTTTTCTGGAACAACACTTTTTTGAGCAAAGTGACTTTTCTCGCGGCGTGGCGGCGCACAGCGTCTTAGAAAGCCACGTTTCTCGAAAAGCCACTTTTCTTGAAAAGCCACTTCTCTCGAAAAGTAACTTTTCTCGCGGCGTTGGAGCGCACGCTGTCCGCGAAAAGCCACTTTTCTCGAAAAGCCACTTTTCTCGAAAGCAACTTTTCTTGAACACCCACTTTTCTCGAAAAGCCACTTTTCTCGAAAAGCCACTTTTCTCGAAAAGCCACTTTTTGCGAAAAGTAACTTTTCTCGCGACGTTGGCGCGCGCAGAAAAGCCCCTTTTCTCGAAAAGCCACTTTTCTCGAAAAGCCACTTTTTGCGAAAAGTCACTTTTCTCGCGGCGTTGGAGCGCACGGTAACCGCGAAAAGCCACTTTTCTCGAAAAGCCACTTTTATCGAAAAGCCACTTTTTGCGAAAAGCAACTTTTCTGGTCGGTTTTCCCGCTAACCTGGAAGACGCACCGTGTGACAGCTTAGTTGGGCTTTGGGCTTTGGGCTTTGGGCTTTGGGGTCGCAGTCCTCATAGGAATCTCTTTCAGGGGCTCTTCGAACTCCCACTACTTTTTTGTGGTATCTGCCACTATAAGGGGCAAGGACCCAAAGTCTAGATAAAAGCTCACTTGGGGGTTTCCGAAATTGGCGGGGTCCTTATTGGGGTCCTGATTACAAGAGTCCGACTATTTTGGGGTCTATTTTGGGGGTCCCCTGTTTTCGTAAACCCCCAGATAAAAAATTGCTCCCTTGCTGTGAAGTGACAGGCCTGAAAATCAGCTGACCATCAGGGTGGCACTTCAAAAACGCCGCCAGCTCCACGCAACACCACATCCTAAGCAGTTTCGGGTTGAGGGTTTAAGGTTTAGGGTCTAGGGTTGAGGGTTGAGGGTTTAGGGTTTAGCCTGCAAAAAAAAGGATTTTGGAATTGGTTTGGGGTTCTAAGGTTTAAGGTTCAGGGCTTAGCGTTTGGTTGTGCGGATACTAGGTGAGAACTGGAACGCAGAAAGAAAAAGACGGAACATGCACATAGGCCCAGCTTCCGCCTCAAGTATGTCGAGTCCCAACATACCAGAATGGAGCGTGAGTGTTTCAGCAGTGCTGCCAAGTTGAGCATGCCCTCTACCTTCAGCCTGGGGTCGGTTTGGTGGATGCAGATCCTGTCAAGGAAAACTCGCCTGGCAGACTGCCAGCATAGCAACGTTAGTGTGGAGACCACAACTCCTGCCAGCATACACCACAATCCGCGTTCCCGGTCTAGCGGCAGGGGCCCCACGTAAGGGGAAATTAGGATACCTCGCATCGGAAAGCTGGACCAAACAGCAAACAGCTTAATGTCCCTACAACTGAAGCAAACCAGCTGAACCGCTAGCAGTGGCAGAAGGCAGTCCGACAAGATCTAAAAGGAGTGCTAAGGTTCCCAACAGGCGCGCGTGGCTACCGAAGCCACTGTACCAAGCAACACGGCAGGCAAGCCGTTGCACACCACGAGAAGCATCAAGATCTTCGACCAGACAGGACCATGCCAAGAGTGTGACCAGAACTGGAATATGGAGGATGCCATTCGACCTCGGACATAGTTGCTAAGTTCATAAGCCCCAAACAAGTACCAGTAATAAACAAGAAAGTCACACAGGAGAATATAGTAAGTGTAAAGTGTACTCATTCAGCTACTAAGTGGTTTTTTCAATTCGGCCAAGCTCAAGCAAGCGGTTGAATGCTTTGGGCCAGCAAAAGAATGCACAGAAACCACATACCAGCCGCGCAGCTGTGTCCATAGAGGTTCCTTCCAGTTGATCCTTCACGCAACACCTTTCCAAACCGCCAGAGCACATTTCGAGCCTTCGTAACTCTCAAGACCTCCGGTCTCGTGAGCTGAAGTCTGGCAAGGAAGTCCGCGAGCATCGTAACCTCGCGATCTTATCTTGAAAAATCAAAACAAGATTCCGCCGACCGAACAGACTTGGGATGTTCCCCCTTATACTAACAGTCCTTAATAGGGATTACAGTACCCCCCTATAATCATCCCTACACAGAACTGTTGGTATAAGGGGGAACATCCCCAAGAGCAAACCATCGACTTTATAAGAACCCTCAGCCTGCATCTCGAGCTGCTCATGGTCGAGATGCTCATTCTGCCCTTCAGCCCAGCCATCCTTTGAATTACCGGCTGCAGGAGGGTTGCTTCGCACCGACCAGTCCTCGGACCAGCTTGATCAGACGTCAAGCTATAGCTTCAACAAGACGCAATACGCGAAAAAAAACCCTTACGCAAAGGGGGGCGGGGGGGGGGTGGGTGGTGGAGGGGGAAGGGGGAAGGGGGAATGGGGAAAGGGGGGTGGGGAAAGGGGGTGTCGGGAGCCATCTGCGACAGAAAGAAATCCGACTTCAAACTGCCAGTTTCCCCTGCCAGCTGCTCAATCCATGCCAAGATTAACCTCTAAGCAAAAGCACTCCAACAACTACTTCTTCTGCACATGTCAAGACGTGCTCAAAACGAGGTACCATAGCACAACCGTTTACTTCTACAGTTCTGAAACATCAGCTCAACACTGGAGAAGTATATGCTTTTTGTCTTTCATTTTATTCATTCACGTGTAACCCAATACAAACAAGATAATTCGCTTCGCTCTCTGGTTTGAAACTATTATTACAGTACTCTTGTACCGTATTTGTTAACGACCCAACAAATACGGGAAATTGTAATTCATGGTCTTTGGGGAATCAAAGCGTTCACAAAATCTATGGGATGTCTTTATTGTATTCACGTAACAGCGTTTTGGGCATGTTTGCAAAAGACATGGACGTGTGGGACGGCGCGACTTGCGCCAGATACGTCAAGCAATCTTGGGTCGCATGATGTATGCTGTGAACTGCTCGCGAAATGCGTGGACGCTTGGGACAGCGTGTCGATTCCTAAAACGTTAAACATCCTCGTGCCGCATGTTGTATAAAGATGCGCAAACGCTGTACTATACTCCCCTTAGAATTCAACCTGAACAAAAACAATATGTTCAATATCCTCTTGGGTTTTATATAAACAAAAAAAGTGACTCCCAAAAAAGATATAGCGTAAGTACTGGTATTTCAGGCTTGCTCGCAAGGTTCATGAGCGCTTGTGACGGCGCGTCTGAGTCAAGAAGCAAAAACTGCATAACTTGCTTTCACAGCCACTACCAGCAGCTTCCCGGTAACAAAAAGCACAGGGAAGCTTGGTTTACAAGAACGTATCACAAGGTACTTCTTCTCCGGTGGTATCTGCGCAAGAATGCAGCTTAAGCGGGACAGCTTAACAAGGAAAGAAGTACCTTGAAGGGACTATATAGGGTACCTCATTCCCTCATTCCCTGTTAACCAACAGTAAGAAAAGGGTCGGAAGAGTGCCAACACGATTCGCCTGTAAACAGGGCCCCTAACCCCTAAACCCTAAACCCTAAACCCAAAACCCTCCGATGAGGCCAGGATTACTTACACCTGTGCCCCCGCCATAAGCAGATCCAAGACTCCTCCAGATCGCTGGGCACAGGTTCGTCCAAGCAAACGTCGATGGACGCTGAGACCATCTTAGTATAGGCGCGTTCGAGAAGCAGGCGCGAAGAAGGACTTTAAAACTTCTGTCTCTTGTTGGCTTCGTGCCAACTTCTAGCCTCGTCTGTCTTGAACCGTCTTAGGAGTAAGGCCTGCGGTCTACCGTGACACGAATCCCAAAGTCCTTTGGCCGAGTGTCGACCACAATGCCCTTTAACCCCCTGAAATATTTTCTCAAACGGGTGCTTACGAAAATAAGGGACCCCAAGTATAGTCCCCAATAGTAGGTTTCCCTTATATTAAGGACCCCCCCCCTTTCGACCTAGACACGGTTCCGGAATTCACTCTTGAAGCTGAGGGTTTAGGGTTTAGGATTTGGGGTTTAGGGTTTAGGGCTAATGGGTTACTAAACCTGCGCTCCTCTTGGTGAGAAGCCCTTTCTGCCATGGGGTTCGCTTTTCGCGCCTTCCCCCGGAACACAGGAACCCCCCAAAAGAAGCAAACCAAATAGGGCAAAGACACCACAACAACAAAAAACACAATCACAAACAAACACACACACACACACAGAGACACACACGCACACACACAAGCAAACAAACAAACAAACAAACAAACAAACAAACAAACAAACAAACAAACAAACAAACAAACAAACAAACAAACAAACAAACAAACAAACAAACAAACAAACAAACAAACAAACAAACACACACACTTGCACTTGCACTTGCCTGTCCGCTTGAGTCCTGGTTCTGAGGAGCATACCTTCATGCTCAAGTTAAAAAAGACTCGTGTCGGGATTCAGCACTGTTCGGCTGAAATGTCACTTCACAACTTTCGTTGCGCACACGCTAGGTGTGGAGATGAACACAAAACTTTGTCAAGCAGAAAAGCCGACTCCAGCCTGCTACCCAGAAAAGGATCTGGGGCTGGGCCCCGGGGGTACTCAGTCGAGCTCCCCGTTGAAGGCACTGCTCTCAGGAAGATTCCGGCTTCGCGCCAAGCTGTCGTACAAGCGAGCCCGGCGGCGCTGCACCACTTTTCTTCTCACCTCCCTGTTGGGAAATCAGTTCGGTAAGGAGGGCGACGGCTTCTGTCCACTCAGCCTGCGCCAAAGCCTGCGGACGAAGTTTGAGCAAAACATGTCCGTCACGAGTCTCGCGAGCCATTGCCAGCTGAATGGATTGCTCCATGTCTGGGAGTGAGGTAAGCTTGCCATGAAACGCCTTGAAGCGGGCAAGCCTCTCATGATGCTCCTCATTTTTCAACAGCTCTTGCGCCACTGTCCCAGCGACCGTCCAGCGAGGAGCACCCAGAGGATGAGGGCCCTTGTCTGGAATCCGAGCTTTCCACGCCGCCATGGATGCCAAGAGGGCCTTGGACAAGTCGGTCTCTTTGGGCAGCAAAAAGGTGTGGCAGCTCCAGGCTTCGAGCTCGCGGAGGTCCTTGTCGTGCTGCCCTACGATCTTCACCACTGCTTTGAGCTGCTTGGCCAACTGTGTCACCTGCTCTTCCATGGACCCTTTGCCACCTTGTCCCCCGGAATGCTTCGCGTCTGGACGCTGCTGTTTGAGTGGAGCCGCAACTGTTGGGCTGGGCTCTTGCACGTCTGCCATGAACGACAGCATTGCCATCCACACTGCCGGGAAGGACTGAGGCGCTAGCAGATGACGCGTGACTTGAGCCCACACCTGTCACGCTGGCGTCAACACGAGCTGTTTCAGCTGCCTGGCGGTTAACCATGTCTCGCATCCCTGCTAAAGCTCCTGCACGCCCATGGTTCACCACGTGCTTATTGCACGAAAGTTGAGCAACATGCCTCCTGCACGCTGATGTCTTTGTGAACTGTCTGCCACAAGTGGGGCAAGCCGTGGTCTGAATGCGATGTCGCACACCATGTTTGATGACAACATGCGAAGCGAAAGATTTAGTTGAATGAAAAGGGCCATGGGCACAATGCCCGCAGTATACTCCAGCCAGCCATTGTTGGTCTGTCAACTCCTCGTCAGCGTCTGGCATCACTGAGAACCCTGAGTGAGCGCACTACTTCAGCCGGAGACTCAACAATCTGCAGAGAGGGTTGTCGCGTTGCATCCCTATTGCTCCTAGGGCCGCGCGATGGCTCGCGCGATGTTCTAGTGCACGGCTGCTGCAGAGACTGGGCTAGCGAAGCATCACCAAAGGTACCCCTCATGTCTCGAATGCTGGACTCTGCTGTCTGCAAAAAGTTCTCCTTCCATCCTGCCACAAAGCCTTTCCAACTCGGTAGCAGGGCACGAAGGTCGCAGTCTAGGATTGACAGAAACGCTGGAGCAGCAGGAGTGAGCTGCCCAACTTCGTTGATTGGTGCTGTGGCTTGCCATGGAAAAACCCCGAAAATCGCAGCCAATTCCAATCGAACTTCGCCATCTCGCTCTGCGAGCAGGGAGCTCCTGAGCCATAGCAACCTTCGGGCGCGAAGCTCAGTAGCAACCTCAGCCAATCCACAGACTCGTCTCAGCAAGGAAATCGGAACAGAAACTGCGACCTGCTCAGTGGTAACCTTGCCATATCCTCGCACACCGAAGATGCGCCGCAGAAGAAGCCCTCTAGCAGCTTCCAACTTGTCAAGGTCGCTCTGGCTCAATACTCTCACTTCGAGTGCTGAAAGGAGCGCCTCGTTCACGACGGCTCGAAAGACCATGATCTTGCGTTGGTGGGGCACTGTAGATCTCCGGAAGAACTTGGCGAACATTCGCAAATGCAGATCTTGCAGCAGCTATGCGCTTGGAAACCTCAAGTTTGCAAGAGGGCTGCGCTTGCAAGTGCGCCCCTAGATATTTCACAGAGTCTTTCAGGGGAGGTCCCATCCAAGCACCTCCGTACAAGCGTCTAGCCGAAACGTACGCACCTTTGCCGCGCACACTCACAAGAGACTCGCACTTCTTCATGTTCAGTTGGAGTCTGTGCGGCTGTAAAGACTGCTTCAACTGCTGAGTTTTGTCGAGTGTTGTAGCTTCAACCTCCGCTGCTGTTTGAGCCGCTTCGACACGGATCAAATCATCTGCGTACGAGGCCGTCGAGATGTCCAAGGTGCGTCCACTGTAACGAACGCAAGTGTAACTGTCCAAAGGTGGCACATCCCTCCAGTCACCCACAACCTTGTCGTACACTCTCCTGAAAAGCCGTGGTCCAGTGCCTCCACCCTGCAAAACTCCATCTTTGAGCAAAACACAAAAACTCCCACCAGTCGCCAAAGGCATGCGGATGCGAAGTCGTCCCTGCATGTCTTCAAGCATTGCCAGAGAACATTCATGGAACGGCTGATTGTTCCGAAGGTCGCGCACCACGCTGTGGGAGCTAATCATGTCGAATGCTTTGGTCAAATCGTAGAGATTCGCTGCAGTGCAGAGGCGGCCCTTGTAGAGCCGTTCAAGAAGCGTGGTGATTTGAAGGATGGCGTCACGGCGAGAGCATCTTCTTGCGTAGCCATACTGATGCTCTGCTCTCTGGTCAGCGTGGGCATCCAAGGTGGCTTTGAAGAACGCCTTCCCCATGGGATCGAGCAGGTTGATCACACGCATCCCAGCTGGCGTGGGTTCACCACCCGGTTTTGGGACGGCGCAACCATGGCCAACGCACCATTCAGCAGGATTCTGACCCATTTCTTGCAAACGCTCAAGTTGAGGCATAAGCAAGTGTCCTGGAGGCAACATAGCTCGATCAGGAGGCTGCAAAATGATGCTCCAGAGCTCGATGGGTAAGGCGCCGCTGGGCGTGGCTCTGTCGCGCGGCATCTTGCGCGCTGCGTCTGCAAGTTTTCGGCAGCCTTCCTCGCCTCGGAAAAGCGGACTGAAGAGCTGAGGTTGATCAGGGGTTCGAGCAGTGGCTTCAATACATTCCGTTGCATTCTGAACTGCTCGAAAGTGCTGAACCCAGGATGTCTTGGGGATAGGCTTGGCAGAGGGCGGCGCGCGGGCTCCAAGCTTCTTGAAATGCCGGCCCGCAAGCTGACGGCACAGGCTCCATGCTTCACGACTGTTGTTCTTATCAACAGCAGACTGCAGTTTGTCCTCCAACACGCGCTCCCAGGCCTTCACATCATCCCGCACAGCTTTTTGAGTTTGCGCCATGAGCCTTTGAAGCTGCCACGCCCTGAAGCTTACACGCAAGAGCCAGAAACGACGCTGCTGACTACACGCGGCCGCAAGCTGCTGCTTCTCCTCCAGGTACATGTACATGACTTCGCGGCGTCGCTGGAGCTGCACAAAAGTCTGCGGGAGGATCTTTGGGTTGCGTTGGTCCGGCTGCATGCAGAAATGCTTCACAGCAACACCGTGCAGGGAGGCACTGATCCCGCTCCATCCTTCCTGAGCACTCTGTCCAGAATCTGTGAGAGAATGTTGCAGCAGCGCCTCCGAAACGTCCTGAAGAAAGGGCATGTAGAGCGTTGGATCCGTAGCAGCACGGAGGATGGCGTGCCTGTTCCACTGAAGCACGGCATGTTTCGGACGCGGTTTAGCCCAGGCGGCCTGCAGACCTACCGCTAGCTCCAGCGGCCAGTGGTCAGCAATTGGTGTTGTTTGCCATCTGCGCCCTAGCAGCTTGCTGACCCTGCAGCGTTTCACTTTGCGTTGAAAAGCCCGTCGCATTGCGATGTAGTCAATTCTGTGTTCAGTCAGTTGATCAGCCGACCACCATGTACTTCCCGCTGCGTGGAAAGTGTTCACCAGGCAGAGCCCAAGACTGTCGCACATGTGCCCCAAGAGCAGCCCGTTGTCATTCGTGGGCTCAGCATCCTGGCGTCCGACACTGCGGTGCTGCGAATCGGGCCCCACATGCGCGTTGAAATCTCCCATCATCCACACTGCTGTGCGCCGAGGCAGGGTTTGCACCAAAGTCTGAAGCTCTGTGAAGAAGGCCTGTTTGTCTTCATCGCTCGCTGTTTCCTGCGGGGCATAAGCAGTGATGAAGGTGTGATCCTGTGGGCCCTCAGCTCTACGATCCACATATCGAACACCGCCAATCCTGCCAGCACAACACTTCACTGGATCATAGCGCTCGGTGAACTTCTGCTTGTCAAATCTCTCCACCTGAAGCAAAAGCAGAACGCCACCATGCGTATCACTCCCGGCTTTACTCCAAGAGAAGCAGAAGTAGATT
>CAJNDS010002071.1:335000-345000 GCA_905221605.1 Symbiodinium natans | reverse complement strand
TAGGGTTTAGGGTTTAGGGTGCAGAACTTCCAGGCTGCTGGTCGATGTGTGAAGGACGACTCAGGGCTTAGAACTTTTCAGGTTTCGGGGACACGGAGCTCCTGGGCGTTCAGGATGTTGATGCTGCGGAAGGCTTTGAACTTTCAGTTGGGGGGTAGGACGCCAGTTTCTGGCATTTTCGCAGAAACCTCGGAGAAACATTGCATGCTTTCTTTGGCTTGAAGGGGAGGAGGGGTCCTTAACACCAATGCAGCCCGTACAGCCCAAACCCCAAACCAAAGGAATAAGGCCTGTACGGGTTTTGGGGTTGGGAGGGTTTCCGGCTGGCTCAACTTTGAAGAGTTCGGGGCGCTTTCCAGCTTCTCAGAAAGCCTTTCAAGTCGAAACTTCCGGTGTCTCTTGTTGGGAGAGCTCTTCTGGATTAGGGTCCCCTTACAGTAGGTTCTCGGGCTTAGGGCTCAGGGCATCTTTACAAGAAAAAACCAAAGGGCTGACTGAACCCTAAAACCCTAAACCCTAAACCGGCCGCTTGTGCCTTGCAGCGGGCTCACTCGACCCACGCGCACGACAGCTGGCGCCTCAAAGCAAAAATGACGGTCGTGTACCCTTGAGAACATAGCTGGGTCTCAACCTTCAATCCTTCTTGTACGGCCCTACGCCGCTCTATCTCTCTCTGTCTCAGGTCGTCACGTCTGTGAGACGTCAAGTGTGAAATCTGAGGGCAATTAGTTGGCTTTGCGGAGTGACTTGCACATTGGCAGCCCCAGTGGCTTGCTCCAACAAATTTACAGCCCACGCCGTGAAGATGTAAATGCGCATGTGGGTTCCAACAGAAATAGAATGAGATATGAATATAGTCATAGAGCAGTATTTACTCATCATGTACCCCAAATAGAGTGCATGGAGCCCGTGAGATTAAGGGGCTGTGAGGACTTCTGAAGCCAGTGCCATTCCTTCCTGTGCATTTAACCCTGCCTTCGGCCCATCGGCTTCCGAAAATAAGGGGTGCCCTTTCTGGGGCTTTGGGGCTTCCTAGGTGAGACTAAACCCTAAACCCTAAACCCTAAACCTTAAACCCTAATCCCTAAACCCTAAACCCTAGTACTTTGGGGGTTATATGAGGGCATCCCTGTTCTGAGAAATACACATATCTAGCCCCATCCCAAGGCCCTACGCAGCTCCTTTGCCACGTCCCAGGGATAAGATCCTCTTTTGAAAACTAGACTTAGGGTTTAGGGTTTAGGGTTTAGGGTTCAGGGTCTAGGGTCTAGGGTTTAGGGTTTAGGGTTTAGGGTTTAGGGTGAAGGGTTTAGGGTTTAGGATTTAGGATTTAGGATTTAGGGCTTAGGGTTTAGGGTTCGAGGGTAATCCAAGGCCCCTTTGCAGTTGTCCCAAGAAGCCGACCCAGCTCACTGGGGCGGCTCGGGCAGTCACCGGAGACCTAGGTGGAGACTGGCGGTAGGTTTTTTTTGCGGGCGTTTTGGTCAAGGGTTGTTCTAGGGTGTAGGGATTTTAGGAAGTTTGAGGTGTAAGGTTTGCAGAGAAACTCTTGTGTTCAAGAGAAATCGGCTGCACCATATTGTGAGGTTGGATGGCAACCGTAAACCCTAAACCCTAAACCCCAAACCCTAAACCCTAACCCTGAACCCTGAACCCTAAACCCTAAACCCTGAACCCTAATTGCAAGCGGCTCCATGAAGGATTGATTCCGAAACTGTCCTTAAATCATCTTGACCCACCTAAACTCCAAAACCCCTAAACCCTGAAACCTTAGTCCTAAACCCCAAAGCCCAAACCCCAGACCCTAAACCCTAAACCCTAAACCCTAAACCCTAAACCCTAAACCCTAAACCCTAAACCCTAAACCCTAAACCCTAAAGCGTGTAGTAAGGCAACTCCCTTCATCTGACCTTCCGATGTTTTGGAAGCACCGGGTGCTTAAGAGTGCTGGTGCCCAGCTCTCCAGGGAGCCGGGGAGTATAGGGTTTAGGGTTTAGGGTTTAGGGTTTAGGGTTTAGGGTTTAGGGTTTAGGGTTTAGGGTTTAGGGTTTAGGGTTTAGGGTTTAGGGTTTAGGGTTTAGGGTTTAGGGTTTAGGGTTTAGGGTTTAGGTTAGGGTTTAGGGTTTAGGGTTTAGGGTTTAGGGTTTAGGGTTTAGGGTTTAGGGTTTAGGGTTTAGGGTTTAGGGTTTAGGGTTTAGGGTTTAGGGTTTAGGGTTTAGGGTTTAGGGTTTAGGGTTTAGGGTATAGGGTATAGGGTTCAAGGCTTAGGAATGAGACCGGCAGTAGCGGGGACGATCTGGGTAACCCGAGACCCTTTGCCCTAACCCCAAAGCAGTGGGGAACATGTGGCGGCACCTCTTTTACTAGACCCGGGAGTAACCTAGGAATAAAAAGGGTACCCTTTTTGGTTTTAAGGGGATTATAAGGGAACCCCAACCCAAAAAAGAAAACAGGGCCTACTGCCGGTCCTAGTTTATGCTGCCGGATGATACTGCACCATTTCTCAAGCTGGGTTTAGGATTTGGGGATCAGGGTCAGCAGGGTTCAGGGGTTTAGGGTCTACAGGGCTGAGGGTTTATCACTTTAAGGGTCTAGCCTCAGTCAGGCTTTGAAAGGGCTTCGGGTCCTTGGAGTTCCGGGGATAAGGTTACGCTCATTCGCTGACTGAGCATCCGGTCTTTGGCCGATGGAGGAAGCCGGGCGAAACGTAGTTTGGCAGAGCCTGTTCTAGGGTTTGGGAACCCACTCCGATGTGCGGTAAACCCTAAATGCTGAACCCTAACCCTGAACCCTGAACCCTGAACCCTGAACCCTGAACCCTGAACCCTGAACCCTGAACCCTCCTAAACCCAAACCCTAAACCCTAAACCCAAACCCGAAGCTCCGAACCCCTACTATCCGGTTGCGAGCAGGGTGCACTACAAGCACCCTCAACCCCAGCCACCTTAACCACCCCAAGCCCTGAACCTTCAACCCTAAACCCTAAACCCTAAACCCTCCCAAACCCTAAACCCTAAACCCTACCAAACCCTAAACCCTAAACCCTAAACCCTGAACCCTAAACCCTAAACCCTAAACCCTAAACCCTAAACCCTAAACCCTAAACCCTAAACCCTAAACCCCAAGCCCTGAACCTTCAACTTGGGATAAGCCTTGTCTAGTTCGAAAGACACCAGGGGCTTGATTTTCCCCTTATACTAACAGCTCCTTAATAGGGAGTATAACAGTAACAGGGGGGGGTACTATACTCCCCATTAAGGACTGTTAGTAAAGGGGGGAACATCCCAATCAGGGGCTCTTATCCCTCAGAAGAAGGACCTTTACACACCCTTCCCCTGCTCCTCCCTAGAAAAAATCCAAGCCCGCCACACGGTTCAGGGCTTTATTGGGGCTGAGGGCTAAATCCTAAACCCTAAACCTTAATAAACACCAAAGCCTGAACCCTGAACCCTAAGCCCTGAACCCTGAACCCTGAACCCTTAAACCCTTAACCCTGAACCCTAAACCCTAAACCCTAAACCCTGAACCGATTTAGGCCCTTGGACAAGTTCGCCGAGGGCACGAAGGGCGCGGCGCGCGACGCTGGCAAGTAGCTGTTCACTGCTGCAGCGCCTGGGATCTCTTCCCTAAACCCTAAACCCTAAACCCTAAACCCTGAACCCTAAACCCTAAACCCTAAACCCTAAACCCTAAACCCTAAACCCTAAACCCTAAACCCTAAACCCTAAACCCTAAACCCTAAACCCTAAACCCTAACCCTAAACCCTAAATCGTGGGAGGCTTTAGGGTTTAAGGCTTGGGGGGGAGCTTCCGGGTTCAGGGTTGGGATGTTCCCCCTTATACTAACAGTCCTTAAAAGGAATGCGATAACCGCTATTAAGGACTGTTAGCATAAGGGGGAATATTCCAAGTTATAGGGCTTTGGGAGCTTCAAGATTCAAAGCTTGGGGCACTTCAGGGTTTGAAGTTTGGGCGACTTTGGGGGCGCATGCGAGAGATCAGGCAAACGCTGAACCCTAAAAACCCAAACCCCCAAAAAACCAAACCCTAAAATCCCCTAAAACCCTGAACCCAAAACAACTAAGCCCTAAAAAACTAAAAGAACCCACCCAAAAAAGCCACCTCGACTCAACCCTTAAAAAAAACCCAAAACCTCAACAACAACCAAACCCAAAAAACAAACCTAACAACCTGTAAAACAAAAACTCAACCCTTGAACGCCCTAAACTCCCCAAAATCCCTCAAAACCCTTGAAAGCTCTAAGCCCCCCACAAACCCTCTCCCGCAACAGATCCCTCTACACCCCTACAAGCCCAAACCCATTTAAGCCTTACACACCCCCCCCCCCCCCCTCCCCCCCCAAAAAAAAACCTCTGAACCCTTGAAAGCCCTAAACCCCCAAAAAGATCCCTCTAAACTCTCATAAGCCAAGTCCTTAAAACGCCCTAAACAAACCAACAAAAAGCCTCTAAACTCCTAAACGCCCTACACCCTCTAATATAGGGGTCGGAATAATTACAAATAGTGTATTCCCTGATGGTCCCTCTATAAATATCCTATTACAAATAACACCCAAAACCTTGAGCTAAATATTTAGGAACCCTAAACCCTAAACCCTAAACCCTAAGCCCTAAGCCCTAAGCCCTGAACCCTAAACCCTAAACACTAAACCCTAATCCCTAAACCCTAACCCTAAACCCTAAATTCTAAACCCTAAACCCTAAACCCTAAACCCGCCCCCCCCCCCCCTCGCAAGGGCTCCCACCAGGTTTGGCCGTTGCCTCCGCTTAAGTCGACTTGTGCGGGTTGAAAGGGCTTAGCGTTTAGGGTTGGGGGGTTGGGGGCTAAGGGTTTCGGGTTTAGGCTAAGGGTTTAGGGCAAGGGCCTGGGGCGGGATGGGTAGAGGGTTTAGCGTTTGGGGTTTTGAGGGTGTGGAGTTTGGGGTTTTGAGGGTGTGGAGTTTTTAAGATTTAGGATTGAAGGCTTAGGGTTTTCGGGCTTGGGTTTTTTTAGGGTGTAGGGCTTAGACTCAGAGACTTTTTACGTTGGTTGTCCCCATCGGGCGCCCGCTTGCCTAGATCGGTAGAACAAGGAATGCCCGTTGCTTCGTACTCCACCTACGATGGGCTCCCGTCGACGGTCAGCACGCAAAACCTAAACCCTAAACCCTAAACCCTAAACCCTAAACCCTAAACCCTAAACCCTAAACCCTAAACCCAAAGCTTTAGGGCTAAAGCCCGAATGCCTTACTCGAAGTGCTCCCAGGATGAACGTCCCGCAAGAAATCCCCTGCAGGGCCGAAGGCTTACGGGCACAACCTGAATCTTAAGCATCTAAACCCCCCAAGCGCGAAACCGTAAACGCCCTAAACCCTGAGCCATTTAGGGTTTCGGAATATAGGGGTTTAGGGTTTAATTAGGGTTTAGGGTTAGGGTTAAGGGTTAAGGGTTAAGGGTTAAGGGTTAAGGGTTAAGGGTTAAGGGTTAAGGGTTAAGGGTTAAGGGTTAAGGGTTAAGGGTTAAGGGTTAAGGGTTAAGGGTTAAGGGCTTAGGGTTTAGGGTGTCGGGTTTAGGGTTCAGGGTTTAGGGCTCAGGGCGCAAGGCCCCGGATTTCTATCTGTTCGGACTAGTGACCTTCGGCCCATACCGCTTTGAAGCAACTTCGGGGAGCTGGCTCCGTTCTCTAAACCTTAAACCCTAAACCCTAAACCCTAAACCCTCAATGCGCACTTCCCCGCAGCCATCAGCCTGAGACCTTGAGCCAGAACATTTGACGGATGAGCTACGCCCATGCAATTAGAATGACTTGGTAGCCCAGTAACCATATTGACATAAGGAAACCCTTTTTTGGGGTTGGTTCAGAACAAAGACAAACGGGACAAGGGTGCCACTAGGCTACCAAGATGAACAACTTAAAGAGTTAGACCGGGAATAAACCTACTGTATTGTATTGCGCGCCATTTGATTTGGGGGGTAGCCCTAAGCCCTAAACCCTAACACTGAATCCTCAACCCGAAACCTCCATCGAGGGCCCCGCCACTCTGAGGTCAGACCGCGGGGATAGGGAGCAGGACTTGCAATTCTTCGGCACCGTGGCCGACAGCCTGCTCATCTCAAGGTCTGGGGCTGGGGGTTGGGGTTGGGGGTTTAGGGTTTAGGGTTTAGGGTTTAGGGTTTAGGGTTTAGGGTTCAGGGTTCAGGGTTTAGGGTTTAGGGTTTAGGGTTTAGGGCTTAGGGCTTAGGGCTCTAAAGGTTGAGGCTTTTGGGACTCAGGGTTTGAGGTTTGCTACAGGCTGATAGGGCTTAGGGCTCTTGACTCTTGGGGGATGCAACATATGGCTGGGGTCTGATACAACATCATATATCCTATAGGACTTATCATACAGTTATGGAATCATATAATATAGCACAGTGAAATATGTGGAGTTCTTGTGGAGTCTGAATTCGAGGGTGGGGGCCTCTGAAGGTTCTCAGAGCTGCTTCGATGCTTCTTTCGGGCTTTGGGGGTGCTTATGATGTTTAGGATTTAGGGTTTAGGGTTTAGGGTTTAGGGTTTGGGGTTTGGGGTTTGGGGTTTGGGGTTTGGGGTTTGGGGCTTTAGGGTTTGCGGCGTTAGCGGTTAGGCGTGCAGTCACATGGGCACAAACAATCAGTGGGAAAATGGCCATGGATCCATGTTCCAGTTTCCAGGCTCGGGGATCGGGAGCTACGTAGCGGTTTAGCCTCTCTACAGTTCGGGGCTTGGAGTTTAGGGTCTTGCAGCATGGCCTGGGTTCAGAAGCCTAAACCCCAAACCCTAAACCCTAAACCCCAAACCCCAAACCCCAAACCCCAAACCCTAAACCCTAAACCCCTCAGCCTAAACCCTAAACCCCAAACCCCAAAAGCCCCTCAGGCTGGGCTGCGTGCCCTCGATGCGCAGCGCGCGGCACTGGAGACCAATCCTGGCCGCAGCTCTTGGCCGGGTACTCGTTCTCAGAATGGAAATAGGGTTTAGGGTTTAGGGTTTGGGGTTTGGGGTTTGGGGTTTAGGGTTTAGGGTAATTAATACCCTCACATTGAAAGTAATGTTTTCATCGAGAATCTCACTGGAAGACTACTTTCCATTACGTCTGTTTTCGTATGGGCCAGTACCAGCTTGAAGATCTTTTTCGGGTGGTTCTAAAAATCTGTCTGCAGGCTTCATTTTTGTTTGCTGAGCTGCAGTTTGGCTCGGTGAAACTACAATACATTCCTATTGTTTCTAATCGAGAATCAATACATTGCCATGGTCTTATTTTTGCGGCGCCCCGCCTTTCTTATTGCGGTGGGTGAGGGGGGGGGGGGGGGGCACCAATTAAACAGATGCTCGGATTAAGCCCTATAAAGCCTACACCCCTAAACCCTAAACCCTAAACCCTAAATTTTAGAGGCTTCGCCCTGATGCGCCAGTGCAGAATATTGGTTAAACGGCAGTTGAGGTCCAACTACATTTGCTAAGAAGTCCCCGATCTCTACAAAAAATGTTGGTCCAGATTCCAATATACTCAAACCTCTTTGCCGAAAAGAATCAAAAGGCACTAGCCAAAATTCATATGTTTCAACAACAATTTCCTAATTTACTCAAACTCGTTGGTCCATATTTTCAATTTACTTAAACCTCCTGGCCGAAAAACCACACTAACCACTAGCAAAAACACTTATGGTTTAGCACTAGGTTGAGGGTTTGTGAAGGTCCAGACGGGTCAAAGGTCACGAAAATGGCCACTTGGGGTATTTCCATGGGGTTTAGAAGGGACGGTTTTGGAAGGGTTTCGAAGAGTTTAGAAATGGTTGGGAAGGTTTTAGAAGGGTTTCAAGGGTTTCGAAGGGTTTCATAGGGTTTGGAAGGATTTAGAAGGGGTTAGAAGGGTTTAGTAGGGTTTCAGAAGGGCTTACAAGAAATGCTCTAGAAGAGCTTTAGAAGTGTTTCGAAGGGTTTAGAAAAGATTAGGATGGTTTTAGAAGTTTAAACGGGTGAAAGAAAAGCTTGGAAGGGTTTTAGGTTTAGAAGGAGTTTCGAAGGTTTAAAGGGGCTTAGAAGGGTTTTGAAGGGCTTAGAAGGTTTTTAGAAGGGCTTAGAAATAGTCTTTTAAAGGCTTTCAAGGGTTTATTTAGAAGGGTTTAGAAGGGTTCAGAAGGAGTCAGAAGGGTTTACGAAAAGTTTAGAAGGGTTTCGAAGGGTTTATTAGGAGGGTTTTAGGAGGGTTTAGAAGGTAAGGGCTGCAATAGCTTGCGGGGGGGTGTCCGAGAAGCCAAAAAAACACGGAAAACTAATTTGTTTCCAAAAGGCGTTTTGCAAACAAATCCGTTTACGTCGGGTCCCGGAGGGTCTGACAAAGACCAAAAATTGCCCAAAATCATTTAATTTGGCCATTGGGGCGGGTTTTCAGGCTCGGAACTCAAATCGGGTTTAGAAAATCTGGGGCTAAGGGGGGGCCGCGTGGGACAGGAAAACTCAAATCGAGTTTAGAAAAATCTTTGAGGGATGGGCCGCTTCCTGGGGGGAGGGGGGGTCCCACGCCTGCGGCGAATTGACCGGGGCGCCAGCTGCGCTGGCGAACCCTAAACCCTAAACCCTAAACCCTCAACCCTAAACCCTCAACCCTAAACCCAAAACCCTAAACCCTAAATTTTAGAGGCTTCGCCCTGATGCGCCAGCGCAGAATATTGGTCAAACGAAAAGTTTCGCAGTTGAGGTCCAACTACATTTGCTAAGAAGTCCCCGATCTCTACAAAAAATGTTGGTCCAGATTCCAATATACTCAAACCTCTTTGCCGAAAAGCATCAAAAAGGCACTAGCCAAAATTCCTATATTTCAACAACAATTTCCTAAGAATCTCCGATTTACTCAAACTCGTTGGTCCATATTTCCAATTTACTTAAACCTCCTGGCCGAAAAACCTCAACAACCACTACCAAAAACACTTATGCTTTAGCACTTGGTTGGGAAGGTTTTAGAAGGGTTTCGAAGGGTTTCATAGGGTTTGGAAGGATTTAGAAGGGGTTAGAAGGGTTTAGTAGGGTTTTAGAAGGGCTTACAAGAAATGCTTTAGAAGAGCTTTAGAAGTGTTTCGAAGGGTTTAGAAAAGATTAGGATGGTTTTAGAAGTTTAAACGGGTGAAAGAAAAGCTTGGAAGGGCTTTAGGTTTAGAAGGAGTTTCGAAGGTTTAAAGGGGCTTAGAAGGGTTTTGAAGGGTTTAGAAGGTTTTTAGAAGGGCTTAGAAGCTTTTTAGAAGGGCTTAGAAATGGTCTTATTTAGAAGGGTTTAGAAGGGTTCAGAAGGAGTCAGAAGAAGGGTTTAGCAGGGTTTCGAAAAGTTTAGAAGGGTTTCGAAGGGTTTATTAGGAGGGTTTTAGTAGGGTTTAGAAGATAAGGGCTGCAATAGCTTGCGGGGGGGTGTCCGAGAAGCCAAAAAAACACGGAAAACTAATTTGTTTCCAAAAGGCGTTTTGCAAACAAATCCGTTTACGTCGGGTCCCGGAGGGTCTGACAAAGACCAAAAATTGCCCAAAATCATTTAATTTGGCCATTGGGGCGGGTTTTTCAGGCTCGGAACTCAAATCGGGTTTAGAAAATCTGGGGCTAAGGGGGGGCCGCGTGGGACAGGAAAACTCAAATCGAGTTTAGAAAAATCTTTGAGGGATGGGCCGCTTCCTGGGGGGAGGGGGGGTCCCACGCCTGCGGCGAATTGACCGGGGCGCCAGCTGCGCTGGCGAACCCTAAACCCTAAACCCTAAACCCTCAACCCTAAACCCTCAACCCTAAACCCAAAACCCTAAACCCTAAATTTTAGAGGCTTCGCCCTGATGCGCCAGCGCAGAATATTGGTCAAACGAAAAGTTTCGCAGTTGAGGTCCAACTACATTTGCTAAGAAGTCCCCGATCTCTACAAAAAATGTTGGTCCAGATTCCAATATACTCAAACCTCTTTGCCGAAAAGCATCAAAAAGGCACTAGCCAAAATTCCTATATTTCAACA
>CAJNDS010002071.1:245000-330000 GCA_905221605.1 Symbiodinium natans | reverse complement strand
TTGGGGCATACCCAGAGACTCCAATACCCCTTAACTCAGGGATATTCCCTAAACCATATAAGGAACCCTCTTGTATGTTAAGGAGTATTCCTTCATTAAGGGGTATTGGAGTTTCTGGATACATTATGTAGACTTCATGCACTGGAACGGTCAGAGTGACCTCAGGCGGCTTGGCAGAGTGGCCTCAGGAGGCTTTGTCCGAGGGTTCCATGCCCCCGCCTTTGAAACCTATGCGATTCAGGGTTTAGGGTTTTAGGGTTTAGGATTTAGGGTCTAGGGTTTAGGGCTTAGGATTTAGGGTTTACGGTTTAGGGTTTAGGGTTTAGGGTTAAAAATCATACATGTATGGGGGGCCCCTACAAACCCCCTGAGCCCCCTCCCCTGGCACCCCGAAGTCCCCAAGAGCCCTGGAGAAAACTCAACAGCTTCTCCAGACGCGTGAAACCCATAACATCCGATCCCGCGCAACAAGAGCCTTGAAACCCCTATAGCCCTAAACCCTAAACCCTAAACCCTAAGAATCCTGAAGCCTAAACCCTGAACCCACCGTCGCCTCGCGGTCCAAGGGTGCCATCGCACGTTGCTCTGCCCACCACCTGTGTCAGTTTTCCTGCTTTTTGGGGGAGGGGGGGGGGGGGGGGGGGGGACTTTGGGGGCTTCATGGGTTTAGGGTTTAGGGTTTAGGGTTTAGGGTTTAGGGTTTAGGGTTTAGGGCTTAGGGCTTAGGGCTTAGGGCTTAGGGCTTAGGGTTTAGGGTATGTGGGTATGGGCAAGTGGCCAGTTCTCTACGATTATGGTCTACGGACCCTGATTGGCCTCAGCCAAAGGCACGAAGCTGTTTCCGTTCAATCTCTGCAGCTCCATAGCAAAGAAGACACAGCTCCAATCATGCTGAAATACCCCTAAATTGTTCCGCAAACCCCAAACCCCAAACCTCAAACCCCAGACCCCTAAACTCCCTGAACCCCAAACCCTAAACCCTAAACCCTAAACCCCAAACCCTAAACCCTAAACCCCAAACCCTAAACCCTAAACCCTAAACCCTGAACCTCAGGATGGTTTCCGGGAACCTGAGCTCGGGGGGGGGCGGAAAGATGGAGTGAGGGAAAGTCGGAATGAGCCGGCCTGTTAGGGGAAAACGGAGGGACCCCCAGAAGGGACCCTTCCAGGGGGGGGGGGGGGGGTTTAGGGTTTAGGGTTCAGTGTTTAGGGGTGGAGGGACCCCTAGAAGGGACCCTTACTCTTATTCCCCTATGTAACCCCTACATATACCTGAAATAGTCCCTATATACCTAAGTAGCCCTCAAAAAAGCCCCTGAATAACCTCTAAGGTACCAAGGGTCCCTCCTTTAGTCCCTTGAGCCTGACATCTTCTTTGTCTGCCAGCTCGGTGCCATAGAGAAGGTTTTGGTCCTCGCTACACGGGGTGTCGATTGCGGCAAAAGGCTCAGGGTTGAAGGTTAGGGATCCTCCTCATCCTCAGACATCAAACTGTTGCGGGGCAACTGGCTTGCGAATGTTCGTCTTGCAATGAAAAACCGACTGGCATCACTGCAGAAACCAGTGTCGCTTCTGTATGTTAATCACCGGCACATATGTCGCCTCAGGACCTAAACCCTAAACCCTAAACCCTAAACCCTAAACCCTAAACCTTGAGCTTCAGGACCTTTGTTGCTGTTTGGAAGTTGCGGCTCTCATTTTTCCAGCCCGCAGGGGGCTGACGGGTTTCCAACTTTAGGGTTTAGGGTTTAGGATTTAGGGTTTAGGGTTTAGGGTTCAGGGTTTAGGGTTTAGGGTCTACGTGTGAAAGACTTCAATTCGGGGTGCATTGTGGGGTCCAACGAAGCCTGAGATGGATGCTATGACAGAGCCACCAAGAGAGTTTGAGCCAGCTCGCAACCCATAGGTGCACTTAATCTCTGGAGCTCCTCTTGCCATACCCTAAACCACTCACTCACTCACTGATACGCAGCTCCGAATCGGGCTGAGCGTTGCTCCGCCTGTAAGAAAAAATTCAGCCGCTGCTCTGATTACAGAGACTGAAAGGGCTGTCACGAAAGCTAAAAGAAGAAATTTAGGAGGCTAGGCTACACCGCTGCCGCTTGAGGTAGTGTTTTCGTGTCCCACGGGCATTGTTTACAAGGGGTTCAGGGAAAAGTCAAAAAAAAACAATAGGTAACTGGGGCTAACCGTCAGTGACGTATCGGCGTCACATTCGGTGACCTATTCGGTGACCTATTCGGTGACATCTTGGCTGACCTATTCGATGAGATTGTCGTTGGGAGACAAATCTGGGATCTTGCTGGTAGCGTTTCTGCTACATATTCGATGACATTTTCGGTGAAGTCTTCGATGACTTGCTGATGGTCATATTAATGAGTAACACTCAGCTATATCTGGTTCAGGTTTTCAGCCATTTTGGTTTGAAAGGGGGGTTCACGGCGATTGGCTGCGTCTGCTACTTCGTTCCAATGCGCAGTGATAGAGGCGTCGAAGTGCCATACCCTAAACCCTAAACCCTAAACCCTCAACCCTGAATTGGGGTTTGCGTTGTCTCCTGCAGCCAAAGGAGGGAGCCCAGCCAACCAATCTGCCGAACGGAAACGTCGACAAACCTGTTCAGGGGCCACAATTGCATCAGGGTTTGAGGTTTAGGGTTTAGGGTTTAGGGTTTAGGGTTTAGGGTTTAGGGTTCAGGGTTTAGGGTTTAGGGTTTAGGGTTTAGGGTTTAGGGTTCAGCATCTCTGGTCCAAGCATTCACTAAGGGTTTTTGTCATCACCATACGTGTTTGGCATCACCCCTCCCTCCCAGATCCCTCTTCATCTGAAATACATATCTTCTTTCTTACTTTAGTTGATCATTTAGCTCGCAACATTCTTTCTCGATTCGGCACCGTCTAGTCAATTCGGCACACGGATAATACACAGCCGCGTCGGTTTTCTGGATTTTTGACCAAAACCGAGCCTTCACCGGTTTCTAAATTTCCAATTTTTCAAGGTTTTTCAAGGTTTTTCAGAGTTTTTCAATGTTTTTTAAGGTTTTTCAATGTTTTTCAGGGTTTTTAAGCCTCAGTTCTGATGAAGGGCCGCCCCCGCGACCTTTTCACGGCCTAGTTTTGGTCAAGGGGGGGTGGTATTTTTCAATTTTAAAGGCAAAATTGTCTTCGGAGACCCCCCCTTGCCTCAAATTCCGACCCCCCTTGAGAGGGAAAGTTTGCCTCCAAAAACACCCCAAATGAGGGGGACCCCAGGATCGGCCCGGGTCCCTATTTAAAATGTGATTTTTTAGCGCTGAAATCGACGGTCCCGGGTGGGCTCTCGTTTTCTGGATTTTTTCACCAAAACGGAGCCTTCACCTCAGGATTGCAAGTTTTTCAAGGTTTTTCAGAGTTTTTCAGTGTTTTTTAAGGTTTTTCAATGTTTTTCAGGGTTTTTAAGCCTCAGTTCTGATGAAGGGCCGCTCCCGCGACCTTTTCACAGCCTAATTTTGGTCAAGGGGGGGTCGTATTTTTCAATTTTAAAGGCAAAATAGTCTTCTGAGACCCCCCCTTGCCTCAAACTCCGACCCCCCCTTGAGAGGGAAAGTTTGCACCCCAAATGAGGGGGCGGGGGTGGCATTTTTCAATTTTAAAGGCAAAATAGTCTTCGGAGACCCCCCCTTGCCTCAAACTCCGACCCCCCCTTGAGAGGGAAAGTTTGCCTCCAACAACACCCCAAATGAGGGGGACCCCAGGATCGGCCCGGGTCCCAATTAAAAATGCGATTTTTTAGTACTGAAATCGACGCCTCTGGGTGGCCTCTCGTTTTCTGGATTTTGACCAAAACCGAGCCTTCACCGGTTTCAGGATTTCAAGTTTTTCAAGGTTTTTCAAGGTTTTTCAGTGTTTTTTTATGGTTTTCCAATGTTTTTCAGGGTGTTTCAGGGTTTGTAACCCTCAATTATGATGAAGGGCCGCCCCCGCGACCCTTTCACAGCCTAGTTTTGGTCAAGGGGGGGTCGTATTTTTCAATTTTAAAGGCAAAATAGTCTTCGGAGACCCCCCCTTGCCTCAAACTCCGACCCCCCCTTCAGAGGGAAAGTTTGCCTCCAAAAAACACCCGAAATGAGGGGGGGACCCCAGGATCGGCCCGGGTCCCAGTTAAAAATGCGATTTTTTAGTACTGAAATCGACGCCTCTGGGTGGCCTCTCGTTTTCTGGATTTTTGACCAAAACGGCCCCTCCCAGCAAGTCCCCGGGCCTCCCCGGAATACTAAATTACGAAGCCGGACCTCCCCGGAATATTAAATTTCGAAGCCGGGCTTCGCCGGAATACTAAATTACGAAGCCGGGCCTCCCCGGAATACTAAATTACGAAGCCGGGCCACCCCGGAATACTAAATTACGAAGCCGGACCTCCCCGGAATACTAAATTACGAAGCCGGGCTTCGCCGGAATACTAAATTACGAAGCCGGGCCTCCCCGGAATACTAAATTACGAAGCCGGGCCTCCCCGGAATACTAAAAAAAACGAAGCCGGGCCTCCCCGGAATACTAAATTACGAAGCCGGGCCTCCCCGGAATACTAAATTACGAAGCCGGGCCTCCCCGGAATACTAAATTACGAAGCCGGGCTTCCCCGGAATACAGCCGGGCCTCCCCGGAATACTAAATTACGAAGCCGGGCCTCCCCGGAATACTAAATTACGAAGCCGGGCCTCCCCGGAATACTAAATTACGAAGCCGGGCCTCCCCGGAATACTAAATTACGAAGCCGGGCCTCCCCGGAATACTAAATTACGAAGCCGGGCCTCGCCCGAATACTAAATTACGAAGCCGGGCCTCGCCCGAGAGGCCCCTGAACCCTAAATCCTAAATCCTAAATCCTGAATCCTAAATCCTAAATCCTAAATCCTAAATCCTAAATCCTAAATCCTAAATCCTAAATCCTAAATCCTAAATCCTAAATCCTAAATCCTAAATCCTAAAGCCTCAAAAAATCATAATCAGAACACGACCCCATTAAGGTTTAAATATACATAGGTAGAGAGGGTTTAGGGTTTAGGGTTTAGGGTTTAGGGCTTTAGTATCGGGTCTTTAGGGCAGGGGAGGGTATGTACCAAGAAAACCTTTGGAAGCTTCGACCCTAAACCCCAATGCCCAAACCCTATCTTCAACCCGACACCCTAAACCCTAAACCCTAAACCCGAAACCCTAAACCCTAAACCCTCCGGGCCCACGGGTCCCGACACGACGGGCGTTGACCTCTCAGAGGCCTTACTGGCGTGAAAAAAGAGCCACACTGCTTGTACCCTCCGGTTGAGGGTTTAGAGTTTAGGGTATAGGGTTTAGCGTTTAAGGGCTTAAGGGTTTAAGGGTTTAAGGGTTTAAGGGTTCAAGGGTTCAAGGGTTCAAGGCTTCAGGGTTCAAGGGTTCAAGGGTTCAAGGGTTTCAGGGTTTAAGGGTTTAGGGGTTAGCGGTTAGGGTTCAGCGCTAAGTGTTTAGGGGTAAGGGTTTAAGGGTTTAAGGGTTTAAGGGTTTAAGGGTTCAAGGGTTCAAGGGTTCAAGGGTTCAAGGGTTCAAGGGTTCAAGGGTTCAAGGGTTCAAGGGTTCAAGGGTTCAAGGGTTCAAGGGTTCAAGGGTTCAAGGGTTCAAGGGTTCAAGGTTTTCAGCGTTTAAGGGTTTTCAGCGTTTAAGGGTTTAAGGGTTTAAGGATTTAAGGGTTTGAAGGTTTGAGGGTTTAAGGGTTTAAGGGTTTAAGGGTTTAGAGGTTCAAGGGTTCAAGGGTTCAAGGTTTTCAGCGTTTAAGGGTTTAAGGGTTTAAGGGTTTAAGGGTTTAAGGGTTCAAGGGTTCAAGGGTTTAAGGGTTTAAGGGTTTAAGGGTTTAAGGGTTTAAGGGCTTAAGGGTTTAAGGGTTTAAGGGTTTAAGGGCTTTGGTTTAGGCGCTCTTCCCCTAAACTCGAAAGCCACGACATGCGGCTTGTGCACTGCGCAACCTGGGGCAAGAAAAACAAAGCCTAAACTCTAAACCCTAAACCCTAAACCCTAAACCCTAAACCCTAAACCCTAAACCCTAAACCCTAAACCCTAAACCCTAAACCCTAAACCCTAAACCCTAAACCCTAAACCCTAAACCCTAAACCGCAATCAGGAGTTCAAGCGGCCTCCGCCTCCAGCGATAGACGCGAAAGGCGCGTTGGATCCTGGCCTCAGTGGGTTAGGGTTTAGGGTTTAGGGTTTAGGGTCTAGGGTTTAGGGTTTAGGGTTTAGGGTTTAGGGTTTAGGGTTTAGGGTTTAGGGTTTAGGGTTTAGGGTCTAGGGTTTAGGGTTTAGGGTTTAGGGTTTGTAGGGTTTGTAGGGTTTGTAAGGTTTGTAGGGCTTGTAGGGTTTATAGGGTTTACCGGGTTTACCGGGTTTAGGGTTGAGAGTAAAAGGTTTAGGGTTTAGGGTTTAGGGTACGTAGTTTAGGCTTTGGTTTATACGGTTATAGGGCTTATGGGGTTTATAGGGTTTACAGGGTTTGTCGTGTTTGCAGGGTTTATAGGGTTTATAGGGTTTATAGGGTTTATAGGGTTTATAGGGTTTATAGGGTTTACAGGGTTTTATAGGGTTTATAGGGTTTACAGGTTTTATAGGGTTTATAGGGTTTGTAGTGCGTTATAGGGTTTACAGGGTTTATAGGGTTTGTAGCGTTTATAGGGTTAACATTTAAGCTCTTTTGCTTCCCCTGGTCGGGTGTAGGCCACACTCGGTTCAGGGCTTAGGGTTTGGGGTTTGCGGTTTGGGGTTTAGGTTTTTAGGGTTTAGGGTTTAGGGTTTAGAGTTTAGGGTTTAGGGTTTAGGGATTAGGGTTTAGGGTTTAGGGTTTAGGGTTTAGGGTTTAGGGTTTAGGGTTTAGGGTTTAGGGTTTAAGGTTTTAGGGTTTTAGGGTTTTAGGGTTTTAGGGTTTTAGGGTTTTAGGGCTTTAGGGCTTTAGGGTTTAGGATGAAACCCCTTCCCCCAAGCCTCAGGGACCCCTAAGCCTGAAGCCCTAAGCCTTCCATTCGGTGTTTTTCGGGCTTCTGGGGTGCACGATGTGTAGGAGGACCGTGGATTTAGCGTCCTCCGGGCCCACGAGTGAAGGCTGCCCCACATGCCTTTGGTAAGCACTAAACCCTAAACCCTAAACCCTAGGGCTCTCGCGGCAGCGCAGTGAACCATGCGGCGCGGCCTGAAGCTGAACATCCTCAACCCTAAGGTGGTTTAGGTTTAGGGTTTAGGGTTTAGGGTTTAGGGTTTAGGGTTTAGGGTTTAGGGTTTAGGGTTTAGGGTTTAGGGTTTAGGGTTTAGGGTTTAGGGTTTAGGGTTTAGGGTTTAGGGTTTTTAGGGTTTAGGGTTTAGGGTTTAGGGTTTAGGGTTTAGGGTTTAGGGTTTAGGGTTTAGGGTTTAGGGTTTAGGGTTTAGGGTTTAGCGTTTAGCGTTTGGGGTTTAGGGTTTAGGGTTTAGGGTTTAGGGTTTAGGGTTTAGGGTTTAGGGTTTAGGGTTTAGGGTTTCCCTTGGGTTTGGGGACTATCAGGGCCATGTTCGGAGCATAGTCAAGGGGGAACCAATCCCTTTATACACCCCAAACCCTAAACCCGAAACCCCAAACCCGAAACCCTAAACCCTAAACCCCCTAAGGCCCGGTCGAGTTCCTCCCCACCCGAAATGTTGAACCTGATGTGTGGATGGTCTCATGCCGCCCTGTAAACCCAAAGCCCTGAAACCCTATAAATCCCAAACCCCAAGCCCTAAATCCATTTATGCCCCATAAACCCTACACCCGAGACCCCAAAACCATGCATTCCTCCATGTTTCAAGCAAAACGAGTCCCCTGATCAGGGAATCCTTACTACCAAGAGAACCTACCTTGTGGGTTTACAGTTTAGGGTTTAGTGCTCAGGGCTTGGGGCTCAGGTTTGAGCCCAACTCTCAAACCCAACGCGCTTGGGGCCTCCCTTCCCTCGAAGGGCTCCGACCGAGTCCTGGGGTGCATCACAAGGCTGGGGGGGGGGGGGGGGGACATAAACCCTAAACCCTATAAACCGTATAAATCGTATAAACCTTATAAACCCTATAAACCTATAAACCCTACAAGCCCTATAAACCCTATGAACGCTATAAGCCCCATAAGCCCTATAACCCCTAAACCCTAAACGATGAAAGGTTGGCCTAAAAATCCTAAACAAAGTGGCCGTAATAGTAAGAGGCTTTTGAAGAGGGGCTTTATTGTAGAAACATGCAGGGTAGCACTTGTTCCAACACCCTAAACCCTGACCCTAAACCCTAAACCCCAAACCTATACCCTAAACCCTAAAATCCCTAAACCAAAAACCCTAAACCCCAAACCCCAAACCGTGTGTCTGCTGGGGCTTAGGCTTCAAGGCTCTGAGCCCTCAGGGCGGGGCTTCAGGAAGTTGACGGTAACATTCACAACATTGTGAAACTTAACCCGAAACCCTAAACCCTAAACCCTAAACCATCCTAAGCCCTAAGCCCCCTAAGCCCTAAGCCTTTAGCCCTATGCCCTAAACCCTAAACCCTAAGCCCTAAGCCCTGAACCCGAAACCCTGACAAGCAGCAGGAACCCTGAACACCTAAACAATGAACACAAGTGACTTGGGATCATCAAAACGAGGACTAATAGGGACCTGTGTGAGCCCCTCCACCCTAAGTCCAAACTTCACGGAAAGTCCAGGTTTAGGGTTTAAATAGGGTTCAGGGTCCCGGCTTTAGGGCTCACGCGCGTACACATGGAGGTTGGTAGGGGGGGGGGATTCATCTGGTGGAGGCACTTACGGATTGCGGCTTCTTGGGGGTGAGATACTAGCATGGCCGTGCACATTGTAGGGGTGGTGTCCTTTTGCATCAAAACCTAATACAAACCCTCAAAGACCCTGAAAAAGAAACTCAAAAACCCTCAAAAAGCCCTGACCCTAAACCCCATTTTAAGTGCTGAAAGCTAACCTATGACAGAAGCCTACACTAAACCCTAAACCCTAAACGCTACACCCTAAACCCTAAACCCTAAACCCTAAACCCCGGAAGAGAACATCCCCCCGGCGTTTCCTCGTCTTCGCCACCAGCGCTGCAACCTGGGTCGCCAATGGCTAAGCCCCGTGCATGGACACCTGCAGCCTAATTATCCCATACTCTCTGCGCCCGGAAACCCCCCCTGCCCCTTACTTTACGAACCTTAAACCTAAATTTCGTTTTTGTTTTGTTGGCACCCTAAAAGCCTGAACAAAGTCCAAAAGACCCTGAAATCCTCGAAGCCTAGAACCCCAAAAAACGAGGGCAGGCAAACCCCAAATCCTAAACCCTATAACCTCGCGCCAGAGGGATGAGCAAACCTCATCAAAAGGTGGGAATTTTTCAGGGATTCGCTTCGCCTTCCACATGCAGAGACCAAACGTAATTGCCCCCCCCCTCCCCCCCCAGGCCCCCCCCCCCCCCAGAAGACACCGAAAAAAACATGGTTTTCGCTGGACGGAAAAGGCGCCCGTCGGCAGAATCATGTCATGGACTACTGGCACAAAAACACTGCGCCCACCGGTGTTTTCGGCATGCAAACCACAAAGAACACCGTAAATACCGATGGAAATGGCGGGCGCGTTTGCGCGTGATCATCCCTCTGGAGGGTAAAACCTAAACCCTAAACCCCAAACCCCAAACCCTAAATCCTAAACTCAGCAGGCGCCGGCCTTCGGACAGCGGTGTCCACGGTAATGGTCCGTGCCTTCTCATTCAAGAAAGCCGGGCAGAGGCTGAGGAGTTAGGAGTTAGGGTTTAGGGTCGAGGGTTTAGGGTTTAGGGTTTAGGGTTTAGGGTTTAGGGTTTAGGGTTTAGGGTTTAGGGTTTAGGGTTTAGGGTTTAGGGTTTAGGGTTTAGGGTTTAGAGAGAGAGAGAGAGAGAGAGAGAGAGAGAGAGAGAGAGAGAGCGAGAGAGAGAGAGAGAGAGAGAGAGAGAGAGAGAGAGAGAAAGAGAGAGAGAGCGAGCAGGGGCTTGGGGCTTAGGGTTCCTGTTTGAAATTGCTATACTTCGGTTTTGTGGCGGCTAGGTACGAAGCACTCAGATCATGCTCTGGGTAGGGTCTGGGACTGCTTGGGGCGTTCAGTCGGGAAAGACCTGTAGGTTTTGAGGGCTTGAGGGGTTTCAGGGTGGAGAAGGATTTCAGGGTTTTGGCATGATACAGTGCTGTGGGGGGGGCGTTGCCTTTCTTGCAGGGGTTCGGGTTTTTGGTTTGGGGCTTAGGGTAGGATGCAATGCTGTCGGACTCTGGATGGGATCAGCGTGCACGCAACGAGTGGCGAAAACCGACCTACGCCGAGACGCCGATATCATACCACCCTCCTGCTCTCCGCCCCCTCCTCCACACATGCCGATACGCCGATACGCTGATGCGCCGATGTCCCCCTCCCGCCCCCACCTCCCCTTCCCTTCCCCCATCCCCCCTCTGTTTGCTTTCCCCCAACAGGGCGACCACCTACGCCGAAAGCAAAAGAGGCCTGGCTTTGTCTGGGGCTGCTTTGGGTTCCATGACATGCAGAAACCTTTGCTCCATCGCTGAGCGGACTAAATCAAACGAGGCATACTGGGCCTTGATTGCCGCAGCCCCCCCGGGAATTCACCTGAGTCCGTGCATCGGGGCATTGCTGTCCCCCTTTGGGTTGTTCTATCGGTGTATCGGTTTATCGGTGTGTCGGTGTATCGGTGCATTGCACCTGCGCCGATGCATCGGTACGCCGATCTCCCCCCCAACCCCGCTTTTCTCCTCGATGCATCGGTGTATCGGTGTACTTCCTCACCTCTCCCCTCCCCCCCCCCCCCCGACACGTCGATACAGAAAAATACGCCGATACGCCGACACGTGGGGGAGGGCCGGGAGGGGGGGGGGGTGGGGACGTCGGTGTACGTCGGTGCATGTTCACTTTCTCTGCCCCCTCCGCGAGGGCGCTGGGACATGTTTATACGAACAGCAGCTATTTTAAGTAGCAGTAGCGATGTTAACAATATCCGGAAAAGAATCAGCGACGTCCACAGGCTGTACGTAATTTCCGTTGACGCCGTTGGGGCTGTTGACTCCGTGAATTCCGGTGACGCCGATGGCGCCGCTGCAAAAAAAAAACTCAAGTCCCCTTTTATTGTTGCGAAAACGATAAACTAAACCCTAAACCCTACACCCTAAACCCTAAACCCTAAACATCCCTAAACCCTTTTGGTGTACAAGACTCATTTTCTAAGAGTAAAAACGATGATGCTTGTCAGGCCTCCGTCGGGTGTGCTCATTTCCTACTTAGGCTCGTCGGCTTCCCGCCTCACAGTCCTTGGACCGACCTTGTCACTGCTGGATGGGCATATCTGTGACTGTTAGAATTTAATGCATGAATTTTGGGCAACGTCCCATAGGGACTTGACATGCCAAAGGAAAGGAAAGGAAAGGATGCTTGTCATCATGGAGCTTAGGGCTCCCAGGTGCCAAAAAACACATAAAACGCACACATGCACTTCAGAAGACCCTGAACCCTAAACCCTAAACCCTAAACCCTAAACCCTAAACCCTAAACCCTAAACCCCCCCAAGCCTGCTTCGCCTGCGCCGCGCTCTGCTGCGGCCTAGGGAAAGCGAGAAGCTACCGAAGCCCTAAACTCAAGAGACTAAGGAGGGACCCTGAAAAGGGACCTTAGGGGTTATTTGGGGGTTCAGGGGTCACCCTAAACCCTAAACCCTAAACCCTAAACCCTAAACCCTAAACCCTAAACCCCTGCTTTTACCCCTTAATGAACCCTAGAAGGCCTTCTTGGGGGCATGTGGGGTTTCGGGCTCTAGACCTGGGGGGGTAGTCTAGCCATGCTTTCGGGCCGAGGGCTCACGGTTTTTGAGGGCTCGCCACTTAATGCGCCACGCTGCTTTGAGAGCTTCTGCCGCTCATCTTGCAGGCGTGCTATCTCGCGCTGCACGCACTGGATGTGCCTTAGGCGGCTCTGGGCATGTGGTGAGGTCTCTCAGTTGTGGTCCCGCCGTCCCGCCATGGGAGTGCGCTAAATACAAGAATAGATCGGGCCATTGATTTAGAGGACTGAAATGCGACTTGATAAAGTTTGGAAATCCAGGGGGTGCTCTAAGTAGTGAAGGTACTTAGGGCGTGTAGGGTCCAGAACTTCCAGGGAGTCTCAGGTCATTCTACCATGGGGGCCAGAATAATTACAAGAGGGTTTTGCGGGCTATACGTTATAGTAAATTTATAAAGGGACTCTTTCGGTTGGGTTTAGGGTTTGGGGTTCAGGGTGTTGGGTCTCGGGTGGCTGGGAGCTGTTCTACATACTCTAGGGTCCCGTCCGGAAGCACTTTCTGTAAGGGGACACAAAGGCTAACCCAAAACCCTACAGTAAATCCTGAACCCTAAACCCTAAACCCTAAACCCTAAACCCTAAACCCTAAACCCTAAACCCTAAACCCTAAACCCTAAACACGGACACACACAACCTGTAGCAATGCTACCTATACGGGAGACCCTACAGCCTCAACCCCAAAGCGCTTCATGGAAAACCCCACGAAGCCCTGGTTTTTGGGTTTGGGGTTTGGGGTTTAGGGTTTAGGGTTAGGGTTTAGGGTTTAGGGTCCTCATTATGAAACTGCGTATACGGGACCCCCGCCATTCTTTCGGGGAAGGGGAACCCTCGGTTAGAACAGCATGCCGGGTTGTCTACCCCCCCCCCCCCCCCCCCGCCAAAAAAAAGACTGTAAGGCCCCAAACCCTACACCCCTAAACCCGAACTCTAAATATTCCTCATAGGGGCAATATAGGGATCATTGTCTTGTATTCTTTGAGGGGCTCTTAAGCAAATAGCACCTCTCAGGTGGTAAAGCTTGACAGAGAGCTGAAGGATTTTTGCAGGGTTTCAGGGTTTAGGGTTTAGGGTCTATAGGGGTTTAGGTTTCAGGGCTGGGTTTAGGGTTTCGAGCTTTAGGGGTTTAGGGCTTTGGGCTTCTGGACAACGGGTTTAGGGTTTAGGAAGGCCGGGGGTGCTTAGGGCTTAGGGCTTAGGGCTTAGGGCTTCAGGCTTCGGGCTTAGGGCTTAGGGTGCCTGAGGTTTGGGGGAAAACATGATCCCCAAACATGAAGCCGCATGAAGTGCTGTAAGGTTTAGGGGTTTAGGGTTTAGGGTTTAGGGTTTAGGGTTTAGGGTTTAGGGTTTAGGGTTTAGGGTTTAGGGTTTAGGGTTTAGGGTTTAGGGTTTAGGGGATTTGCTCCCAGGGCTCCACACTGCAGCAGCGACTCACGGACGCTTTGGACCTGAGCCTCTCGGCCTGGGCAATCAGTTGGTGTACATTTGGGGAGTTGAAGGGGTTTGTCAGAATCATGGCTGTATAGAGCTTAAATTAGGGTTTAGGGTTTAGGGGTTTAGGGGTTTAGGGTTTAGGGTTTAGGGTTTAGGGTTTAGGGTTTAGGGTTTAGGGTTTAGGGTTTAGGGTTTAGGGTTTAGGGTTTAGGGTTTAGGGCCTAGGGGTTAGGGTTAGGGTTTCAGGTTTAGGGCGCCTTTTTGAAACGATGGATCAGCACTGACCAGCGTTGTACCCCAACCTTCCAAGCCATGGAGGGTTCTCCGAGTTCACGCATTGCACAATCCTGAACCCTAAACCCTAAACCCTAAACCCTAAACCCTAAACCCTAAACCCTAAACCCTAAACCCTAAACCCTCCGGGCCGAGGCAAGCCTTCTTTGTGTTTGCGGCTCAGGCAATGGCATCTGCATCGCAGGCTGCTTAGCCAACGAGTTTACTGAGAGTTGCTTCACATCATCGCCGCGATCACCAACCAAGAGCGCAAACCATCTGAGCAGTTCTCTAAATTAGGTCCCGTGCGGTTTTGCTAAAGATGAAGCCCCAAATAGGGAACCGAATTTAGAGAACTGCTCATCTAGCAAGCTGTTGCTTTCTGGTTGATCATACCCTGCACTCTCCCGCTGGATGCGGCTCCGAGCAGGAAGAAGATTGGAACCCAAGCAAGGCAGGCTGCCACGTTTGCCGCGTGCTGGCAACCGATGGCAAGGCCAGCGAGCAATCGCAAAGTTCGGTCAACACAGCAACACTTCAAGTTGCATCAACAATTCCACTCATTACCGTGTGCGGGCCAGTACATGCACTGTCCAAGCCGCATCTCTGCAAAGTAGCAGGATGCCAATGCTGCATTTGCATGCGCCACACAAGCCAGTCATGCATGCGGAAATTCCGAAATCGACTTGCCCAAAGAGCGACATGTCGTAGCAAGCGACCAGCTACACGGGCGGATTGGCTCAGGTAAAGGAGTCTCCGCACGATCTGCGGTCAGACAACGAGTTTATTAAGTTCTTGCATCCTTGCCACAGGGTCTTATCTGTCCTTCTGCAGTGGCACGCCTGCAGGAACGCCCGCTGGAGCCTAAACCCTAAACCCCCTAAACCCCACACACCCAAACAACCAATGCTCCCACACCAGTCTAGTCATGCGAGCTCGTGGCAAGGGGCTCAGGCACTGTCGTCTCTGCATGGCCCGAGGCCGATTGGACAACGAGTTTTGCAACAACATCACAGCCCCCGCACCCAGAGACTCGAGAGATTGCTTTAGTCCTTCTTCTGGGAACACACATGTATAGTTTTTGCAAACCCCGTATTAGGTTCCCTAGGACCCTGGGCTTAATTCAGGGCCTACTTACACCTTCTCTAGGCCCTATGTACCCAAGTGGCCCAATATATTCCCCTGCACAACCCTACGGGTCCCCTCTATAAGCCCCACCCTAAGCCTTAAAATTTGGTTTAGCGTTTAGGGTTTATAGGGTTTAGGTTTAGGGTTTAGGGTTTAGGGTTTAGGGTTGAGGGTTGAGGGTTGAGGGTTGAGGGTTGAGGGTTGAGGGTTGAGGGTTTGGGGGTTGAGGGTTTAGGGTTTAGGACATGTGCATCCGGGCATCGCGACGGGGACCCGCGAATGGTGCCAAGCATGTCAAGCCCCGCTCAACAGGGTCTACTGGGTTTAGGGTTTAGGGTTTAGGGTTTAGGGTTAAGGGTTAAGGGTTAAGGGTTTAGGGTTTAGGGTTTAAGGTTTTGGGGTTTCGGGGCTTAGGCGTTGAGAGGGGGGAAACGGGATTTTTATGGTTGGGATTTTGATCTCTTGGTGCTGGTATTGAGGACCGAGAGCACGAGGGGCTGAAACCCCTGTCTGGGGTTGAGGGCTTAGCGGTCTTCAAAAGGTCTTAGGGTTTTGGGCTTAAGGTTTCTCGAAGTGCTTAGAGGGTTTAGTTAGGGTTTGAGTGGAGGCGCAAGGTGAGGGTCCACGGCTTACCTCTTGAAGCGGGGTTTAGGGTTTAGAAAGGTGAGGGCTTCAGAAGAAGCTGAGTGAGCACGCCGTCGCCATTCACCTTCGCTGCTCTTGGGAGGACCCTTTGCAATAAAACTAAAAGAATGTTGCTTTGATTGTGCGAAAAAACACGGGAGGCATTTTCTCTACTCCCTGAACCCTCAGACCCCACAAATCCTGTGAAACAGCCAAAAACAAATGAGGCAATTGGGCACCTTACACTTTCCTATCTCTACTGGCAAGTAAACCCTAAACCACAAACCCTACACCCTAAACCCCGCTAAAAAGTGAAGACCTGAGCCCGACAACGGTTCTGCTCAAGAGCTAAACGGTTTAGCAACCGTTTTCGGGTTTAGGGTTTAGGGTTTGGGGTTTAGGGTTACCCTAAACCCCAAACCCTAAACCCTAAACCCGAAAACGGTTCTGCTCAAGAGCACCCACGTCACCGGCAGTGTTAAAGACACCGCCGTCGGGGTGGTCGAAGGGACCTGGGCCTTCGTCGGCAGCACCTTGCCGGGGGGGAAGGGAGGGGGGGGAACTTTGGTTTAGGGTTTGGGGTTTTGAGGGTTTTGAGGGTTTTGAGGGTTTTGAGGGTTGACGGTTGACGGTTGACGGTTGAGGGTTGAGGGTTGAGGGTTGAGGGTTGAGGGTTGAGGGTTGAGGGTTTAGGGTTTAGGGTTTAGGGTTTAGGGTTTAGGGTTTAGGGTTTAGGGTTTAGGGTTTAGGGTTTAGGGTTTAGGTTTAGGTTTTAGGGTTTAGGGTTTAGGGTTTAGGGTTTAGGGTTTAGGGTTTAGGGTTTAGGGTTTAGGCTTTCCCATAAGTTCTAGACCTTTGGGGGCGCAGGGCTTGTAGGGGCAGTCGCTGCAGCTCTGGGACTCGGGGAGCCAAAGGCTCAGGGTTGTGTCGGGTTTGGGGGTTTCGGGTTTAGGGTTTAGGGGTTTAGGGGTTTAGGGGTTTAGGGGTTTAGGGTTTAGGGTTTAGGATTTAGGGTTTAGGGTTTAGGGTTTAGGGTTTAGGGTTTAGGGTTTAGGGCACTCCACAACCCCGAAGCCCAAGCCTTGAAAGCCCCACCTAGAACCTGTAGTTGAGGGCCCCGGGCCTTTTCTGCGCTAGCTTTTTATCCATATCACTACTTTGCTCATATTACTACATTTATGAACATTATTGGTAAGACTCGTATCGAGTCTGCGTTATGCATATATATATATATATATATATATATATATTCATATGTATATTTATATTTCTATTCCTATTTATATTTATATTTATATTGATACTGATATTTATATTTATATTTATATACATATGTGTTTATTTGTTTATTTGTTTATTTGTTTATTTGTTTATTTGTTTATTTGTTTATTTGTTTATTTGTTTATTTGTTTATTTGTTTATTTGTATACTTGTTTATTTGTTTATTTGTTTATTTGTTTATTTGTTTATTTGTTTTTGATTTTAAAATTATTTGTTCATGTGTTCTTCTATATTTAGCAAATTTGCTTATGGATGCTTTGTGTACTTGCAGGGCTCAGAACTCCGGCGACAGCGCCGGAATGCTGCTTAGCCACAGTGCTCCTTGCCATGTCCCATGCACTCTTGGGAATTCGGCACGTCACAACAGATTACGGAGGACTTCCTGAGGGTTCATGTTTCTGTACCCTTCAAATCCTAAACCCTAAACCCTAAACCCCCAGCCATGCAGGCGCCTTCGCACTCCCAATATCCCCCAGGGGCGCCTTTTGCGACGCGGCGTGCGCGCTCTTGGGCGACAGGACCTGGCCCTGCATCTCCTAGGCTTCGACATGGCGGCGCTGGGGAGATGTTTAGGGTTTGGGTTTGGGATGCTCCCTAATATGATTCCCGATTCAGGTGCTGTTAGTATAAGGGTGGGTGTAGGGTTTAGGGTGTAGGGCTTCGTAGGGTTTAGGGTGTAGGGCTTCGTATGGTCTAGGGTGTGGGATTTTGGGTTTAGGGGTGTAGCAGGGCTTCGTAGGGTTTGGAGTTGTATGGTGGGTGTTCGCCCTCAACCGACACCCGCAGAGCTTCAAGCAAGCAACAGGACAGTCTCCTGCAAACCTCTGCAACCCCGAAAATCCCAAGTCTCCGGCCCTCCTCAACAAACCAACCAACCAACACTGGCCCTTCCCCAGGTTCCAGATCGAACCCAACACCCCGACGACCCCCGTCCACAATGGTCGTCGGAAGTAGGGTTGTTAGTTCCCCCTTCTTTCAAACCCTAAACCCGAAACACCAAAACAAAAAGACTACGCACACCTCCGGCCCAAGAACCTACCTGACGGGCGCTACAAAGCGCAAAGGCTCGGGGTCTAGGTTTTGTGTTTAAGGGTTTGGCTGAACCCCCAAAACCCTAAACCCCAAACCCCTCGACCCTAAACCCCTGGGACTTCTTGGGCCAACACCGCAGCGCCCCGACGTCCAGGCGACCTGTGAAGTGGTTCTTAGCAAGGAGTTAGGGTTCAGGGTTTAGAATTTAGGGTTTAGAGTTTAGAGTTTAGGGTTTAGGTTTAGGGTTTAGGGTTTAGGGTTTAGGGTTTAGGGTTTAGGGTTTAGGGTTTAGGGTTTAGGGTTTAGGGTTTAGGGTTTTAGTGTTTAGGGTTTAGGGTTTAGGGTTTAGGGTTTAGGGTTTAGGGTTTAGGGTTTAGGGTTTAGGGTTTAGGGTTTGGGGTTTGGGGTTTGGGGTTTGGGGTTTGGGGTTTGGGGTTTGGGGTTTGGGGTTTGGGGTTTGGGGTTTGGGGTTTAGGGCTCATAATCCCTTAAGGCATCATATAAGGGGGGGTATGCGCCGCACACAAAACCCTAGTTCCCACTCGAATCTTACCCAGGCTACTATCCGATGTGCTTAGTGCCTGTTCCTCCTCCCCTCCTCCCCTCCTCCTACGGCAACAACCTGCCACCCTACACCCTGCTCGGATTTTCTTATCGTGATGCTCGTCCCAAAACTGTCAAGCCCCAGATGCACATGCCAGTACAACCATAACCTTGGCTTTTTATGTCTCGGGCCTCCCAATTTGGTCTGCAAAAGCCGTAGGCCCCAAGCCCTAAACCCTAAACCCTAAAGCCCTGAACCCCTAAACCCTAAACCCCGAAACCCTAAACCCTAACCCTGAAACCCTAAACCTGAAAGCCTAAACCCTAAACCCCAATCCCTAAACCCCAAACCCCAAACCCTAAACCCTAAAAAACCTGAACCCAAAGCCCTGGAGAGAGAAGCAGCCGGCGTCCGGCCTCAAAGCAGCGCAGGGCGAAGCTGGTGGGCGTCTCTCTTCCTGCCTCGACTCGGTGGTTCTGAGTCGGGGATTTAGGGTTTAGGGTTTAGGGTTTAGAGTGTAGGGTTTAGGGTTTAGGGTTTAGGGCTAGGGTTTAGGGTTTCGAGGGTTTAGGGTTTAGGGTTTGGGGTTTAGTGTTCAGGGAAACAGGCTCCCTAGGTCGCGAATTCCCTGGTTCCATGCTATTCGAGGTTTAGGGCTTAGAGTCCTGAGGGTTGGGGTTCGCAGCATTGGGGGTGGTCTAAGCAGGATTCAGGCCTGGAGGTCTGGCTGGAACCCTAAACCCTAAATCCTAAACCCCAGACCCTAATCCCTAAACCCTAAACCCAAACCACTTCAGATGTTCAGGCTCAAGGCACTTCAGCCCTCAACCCTATACGATTTAGGGTTCAGGGTTCAGGGTTCAGGGCTTAGGGTTTAGGGTTTAGGGTTTAGGGTTTAGGGTTTAGGGCTTAGGGCTTAGGGCTTAGGGCTTAGGTATTGAAAGCATGGGCTCTCGTGGCTTCTGCGGCAACACTCAGCCTTTTTGCCCCCCCCCCCCCCCCCAAAAACCTCTTTGCCATCCCTGAAAGCACTCTGAAAAAACATTCCTAAATCCTCTTCAACCCAATACAGGAAAATATGAACATCCCAAGGGCCTTTCTTGTAGCCCTAAACCCTAAACCCTAAACCCTAAACTCTAAACCCCAAACCCTAAACCCTAAACCCTACACCCTAGGGTCTATGGCCTTTGCATTAGGAGTTTTGGGTTCACGGTTTCGGGGCTTTCACGCGAGGACCATAAGCTGAAGGAGTTCGGGACCTGGGCCCGCTGAGGGGCCGGCTTGGCGCCCGGCCGCGCCACGGCCTTATACATCTGAGGGTTTAGGGTTTGGGGTTTTAGGGTTTAGGGTTTAGGGTTTAGGGTTTAGGGTTTCGGGTTTCGGGTTTCGGATTTCGGGTTTAGGGGGCTTCAGGGGCTGAGGGTGCTTCAGATTCTACAGCTTCTGCTAGGGGCCTGCTGACGGGCTTCGAGCCTTCAACGTGAGCTTCTTGGCCAGGGAAGTCCACTCTGCGGAACCCCTCTACATCCTCGGAACGATGATACCCTAAACCCTAAACCCTATAAACCCTAAACCCTATAAACCCTATTAACCCTATAAACCCTATAAACGCTATAAACCCTATAAACCCTGAACCCTGAACCACAACACCTCCCAACTCGAACGCCTACAGCGCCCCCCAACCCTAAACCCTAAAACCTCCCAAACCCTGCAACCTCACCCACCTACCCACCCACCCACCCCCTCCCCTAAACCCTAAACCCTAAACCTTACACCCTGAACCCTGAACCCTAAACCCTAAACCCTAAACCCTAAACCCTAAACCCTAGCTCCGAGGAAGCCGCTGGGCCCGGCTTGGCCGTGAGGCTCCCCGTCTTGAGGAGGCCTGTACCTTGTGTGGGCTTGGGCTTGCAGTTGAGGATTTAGGGTTTAGGGTTAGGGTTTAGGGTTTAGGGTTTAGGGTTTAGGGTTTAGGGTTTAGGGTTTAGGGTTTAGGGTTTAGGGTTTAGGGTTTAGGGTTTAGGGTTTTGAGGGGTTTTGGGGTTTAAGGGGTTTGGGGTTTAAGGGTTTTGGGTTTAGGGTTTAGGGACGTTCTTGTTTGGGTTTAGGGTTTAGGGTTAGGGTGTTAGGGTTTAAGGTTTTGGGTTTAAGTCTTCTTTTTCGGGTTTAGGGTTTAGGGTTTAGGGTTTAGGGTTTAGGGTTTAGGGTTTAGGGTTTAGGTTTTAGGGTTTAGGGTTTAGGGTTTAGGGTTTAGGGTTTAGGGTTTAGGGTTTAGGTTAGGGTTTAGGGTTTAGGGTTTAGGGTTTAGGGTTTAGGGTTTAGGGTTTAGGGTTTAGGGTTTAGGGTTTAGGGTTTAGGGTTTAGGGTTTAGGGTTTAGGGTTTAGGGTTTAGGGTTTAGGGTTTAGGGGCTGAGGGCTGCCCTAAACCCTCACCCTTGTAGGGCGCAGGGGCTTTAGGGTTCCCGGGGCTTGGAAAGTTGAGGGTTGCTTGCGGTTTCGGGGAGTTTTCGTTGATTCGAAGAGAGATGCAGGAGAGGCCCAGAGGCTTTGAAGGGTTCTAAGGGTTTGAAGGGCTTTAAGGGTTTAGGGTTGTTGGCGCTTGACATGACAAGGGACATCTATACATGGAAGGATCCGAAAATAATCAGATGAAAGTCATCAGGTCGTCCTTATCTTTGGGAACCAAAGAAGCCTTACACCCTAAACTGAGAATGTTTGAGGCCTGGTTCCTCCCTAAACCCTGAAGCCTAACTACGAACAGCTCCGATATCTCTGAAAGGTTCGCAGATCAAGCCCGACAGGGTTCAGCTGTTGTGTTCACCCAAACTTCACCAACCAAACCCCACACCCCCAAACCCTGCAATCCACCCCCAAACCCTTAACCCGAAGCCCTAAACCCCAAACCTTCAACCCTAAATTGTAAACCCTAAACCCCAACAAGGAAATACTCCGCCGCCCATGCCAAGACAAAAACGCTGAACTCACGCTGCTGCTATGGAGTTCTTAAGGGAGGGGGGTTCAAGGGGCAGGTACCTAGGGAACCTTAGGGAAGCTTACGGAGCCTTAGAAAGTAGCGAGGAGCATAAGGGCAAACCCTAAACCCTAAACCCCAAACCCCAAACCCTAAACCCTAAACCCTTAAGCCCTAAGCCCTAAACCCTAAACCCTGAACCCTAAACCCTAACCCCCCCCCCCCCTGAAGCCTTAAGAACCCACGCAGCTGGGGGCTCGGGCTCGGCGCGGTTTTCAACGTCCAGGGCTTCAAGGCTGCGGCACCTCGCAACACGGAGAGGGGCAAGATGTTGGGTTCTGGGTTGAGGGTTGAGGGTTTAGGGTTTGGGGTTTAGGGTTTAGGGTTTAGGGCTAGAGGCATCAAGACAGTCCCTGAACCCTAAATTCCCCACATTTCAGGAGCTTGTTTGAGGGGAGGCCTGAGGTCTGGCTTGGTGCTCTGGGCACAGGGCTTGTTGAAACCGGAGGCTGCTTCTTGAGCTTCATGGCTCTAGGAGCTTTGGACCCAGGGCTTAGGGTTTAGGGTTTGGGGTTTGGGGTTTAGGGTTTCGGGTTTGCGGTTTAGGGTTTAGGCTTAGGGCTTGGGGCTTGGGGCTTGGGGCTTAGGGCTTCGGGCTTTAGGGCTTTAGGGCTTTAGGGCTTTAGGGCTTAGGGCTTAGGGCTTAGGGCTTAGGGCTTAGGGCTGAGGGCTGAGGGCTGAGGGCTTGGGGCTTAGGGCTTAGGGCCCCCGACTCTCCGAAGCCAACTGGCCTCACCACGATCCCTGCTCTTGCACTTGTCCCGAAATCCGAAAACCTAAACCCCAAAAACAGCCTTGAGCCAGAGAACCTGGCACCTAAACCCCTATGGCAAAAGGAAGGCCCTAGAGCCCCAACCCGTGATCCCGGATCTCCCAAACTTGGAGCTTGAAGCTTCGATTCTTCCGGCTCAAGGCTTGCGAGGTTTATGGAGCTCGGGGCTTGGAATTTGGGGTTTTAGGGTTTAGGGTTTAGGGTTTAGGGTTTAGGGTTTAGGGTTTAGGGTTTAGGGTTCAGGGCTCAGGATGTAAGGCATAGGGCTTAGGATGTCGGCTTTGGTGGCACCTGCGCGCCCAGCTGTGGTGTCACCAGTCCGCAACGAGGCAAATGAGGGTCTCGGGGTTTTATGGTTCCAACAACCCTCAGCCCGGCATAACCCCCTAAACCCCCTAAACCCCCTAAACCCCCTAAACCCCCTACACCCCCTACACCCCCTAAACCCCCTAAACCCCCTAAACCCCCTAAACCCCCTAAACCCCCTAAACCCCCTAAACCCCCTAAACCCCCTAAACCCCCTAAACCCCCTAAACCCCCTAAACCCCCTAAACCCCCTAAACCCCTAAAACCCCCTAAACCCCTAAACCCCCTAAACCCCCTAACCCCCTAAACCCCCTAAACCCCCTAAACCCCTAAACCCCCTAAACCCCCTAAACCCCTAAACCCCCTAAACCCCCTAAACCCCCTAAACCCCCTAACCCCCTAAACCCCAACCCCCTAAACCCCCTAACCCCCTAAAACCCCCTAAACCCCCTAAACCCCCGAAACCCCACCCCTAAACCCCCTAAACCCCTAAAACCCCCTAAACCAAACCCCTAAACCCCCTAAACCCCCTAAACCCCCTAAACCCCCCAAACCCCTAAACCCCCCTAAACCCCCTAAAAACCCCCTAAACCCCCTAAACCCCCTAAACCCCCTAAACCCCCTAAACCCAAACAGAGGCTGGCAAACCTGAAAGGGGCGCCTGGACACATAGTGAAGGGCGCCGCTGTGAAGCCGGCGGGTGGAGCCTCGAGCGCATGTTTCGCGGTCTCTGCATTGAGGTTTAGGGTTTAGGGCTGGGGGTCCAAACCCCAAGCCCCAAACCCTGCTTGGGTAACACATGCGCCGTGGGCGCTGAGAGTAAAGGCGAGCCATCAGCTGGAGAACTTTCGATTTTAAAAACCTAACCCTAAACCCTAAAGCCTAAACCCTAAAGCCTAAACCCTAAACCTTAAACCCTAAACCTCAACGCAGGTTTCGGTGTTGCAAAGGAGCGCCGAGGAGCTCGGGCCTGTTGGGGTTTTGTAGTTTGTAGTGTAACTTATTAAACCCCCTAAACCCCCTAACTCCCCTTTTCACCCCCCCTATTCCCCCAATTCCGGAAAGTCCCTAAACCCTAAACCCTAAACCCCTAAACCCTAAACCCTAACCCCAAAACCCGAAACCCTAAACCCTAAACGCCCATGTAAGCTCCTTACCGGCAACCCTGGGCTTTGGGGATCCCGGCTGCAGCAGGTCTCTGCTTCGGAGGCGAACGTGCCTGAGTCGCCAGGGCAGTAAGGACCCCATGATGGGTTTAGGGTTTAGGGCTTGGGGTTTAGGGTTTGGGGTTTAGGGTTTAGGGTTTAGGGTTCAGGGTTTAGTAGGGTTCGGTTTAGGGTTTGACTGTCGACTTTTGGCGAGTAACCTCGGAAGAAGGCGGGCCCCTCTTGCCTGTGGAGGGGCTTAGCAAAGGGAAAAGCACTCCAGAAAAAAAAGGTAAGACAGAAATGAGATCAGCAGAAGGTCCCAGGTGGGTGGGGTGTAGGGTGTAGGTAGAGGGTCAGAGTTCTGTGGCTCAATTCCGGTGAAGATTTGCTCAATACAGGTAAGCTATGTATATGCGCACGCATATATATATATATATATATATAGGCATCTATATATATATATATATATGAATATATGTATCAGCTTATGCGTATCAAGATGTATATATGTGTGTATGTATGTGTATACATACGTATGTGTAGACATATATGTATATACACATACATACCTACCTACCTACCTACATACATACATACATACATACCTACATACATACATACATGCATACATGCATACATGCATCATGCATACATGCATATATGATATGCGTTCTAGACATGTATAGGTTTATAGATCTCTATGACCCCCGGTACTGAGTATACCATACTACGGTGCATTGTACCACACCTAATACTATCCAGTCCTTAAGCCCAACGCCCAAAACCCATTCTAGCGCGCTGATTGCGGCACGAGGATTCGCGTCACAGACCCGAGTGATCGTGTCTTTCTCTTCGGGTTCAGTGTTTGGGGGTTGGGGCTCACGGTTCAACCCTAAACCCTAAACCCCCGACCCTCAACCGAACCCCAGCCTCCCCCCCCCTCCCGAACCCCTGAGTCGCGTGCAGTGCTCACAGGGCTGGGCACAGCTGCGGGCACCACTGCGGAAGAAGCCTGGCCAGGGCAGCCCTTTGCATGCTTGCTTCCCTTCAGCAATCGTATCTGTTGCAAAATACAGAAGAGCACCGAAGTAGATGTCAAGAGGGGGAGAGAGAGAGAGAAGTGTGTACACAAAAAATGGCAACAACATTACAACAACAACCTGCTTCTGAGCACACTCATTCGCACGCATGGCAAGCATACGTTAAGGTAGCTGCGGGCGCATGATTGTGCAAGTCTGGCGTCTGGGTAGGTCGAAGCCCAAGCGGGATTGCATAAATAAAGGAAGTTGGGTATGTGGGAATTGGCTACCTTATAAACCCCCCCGCCCAAACCAAAAAAAAAAAAACAACCTTCTAGGCATTCTATGGGGTACCTAACTCCCTGATTCACTCTTGGTAGCCCAGTAACCATATCATGATTAAGGGTGGGTACCCATTTGGCGTTAGTTCCTTTTCAAGGGAACCAGTAACCCAAAGAACGGCGAAAGGGTACCACGCAGCTACACCCCAAACCCTAAACCCTAAACCCTAAACCCTAAACCCTAAACCCTAAACCCTAAACCCTAAACCGAGCCCTACAAAGAGCCGCGCGATGCCTGCCGCAGCGTCACCGTCGGCGAGACTCGACCTTCTCCAGTTTTTGTGGTCGGATGTTTGCCATGCTGGTGTTTAGCGCTTAGGGCTTCGGGCTTAATGTTCGGGGTTTGGGGTTTAGGGCTTAGGGCTTAGGGCTTAATGTTCGGGGTTTAGGGTTTAGGGCTTAGGTTGAGGGTTCAGGGTTGAGGGTTGAGGGTTGAGGGTGGAGGGTGGAGGGTGGAGGGTGGAGGGTGGAGGGTGGAGGGTGGAGGGTTGAGGGTTGAGGGTTTTAGGATTCCGAGCGTCTAGGTTAGCCATTTAAACCCTCTGAAAAGTCATTGTGAGGAGTAGGACATCTGAAGCTCAAACCCCAAAAGGCTGAATAGAAAACATCAGGCAGAGTATGCTGTGCCTGCGACGACTTACAAGTCAAACTGCGAAGTACGTTGCACATCTTGGCCCCCGAATACTCCTCCCAGGGTTAGCAGGGGATCCCATGAAAAATTGGCCTCTTCACCAGAAATTGCGAGTGCAGAGTGTGCATGCAAAAGGGCTGCATCCGACCTATCAAGGGCGATGGCGACCGAGAAAGCTGTGCCGCAGGCCTTAGCTGGACAGACGTAGTCATCCAGGCATGTAGATGAAGAATGCGGTGTCAAGGGTAGAGGGTTTAGGGCTTCGGGTTTAGGGCTCTGGGTTTAGGGCTTGAGTTTCAGGGGCAAGGGTAAGTCTAGTGTTGCAGGGGTTAAGGGGTCTCGGGTTTAGGGCACATGCTCTCTGATGCCAAGCCCGGTTCCCATAGCCAAACCCGAAGACCTAAACCCCAAACACCCAAAACCCTAAACCCTAAACCCTAAACCCTAAACCCTAAACCCTAAACCCTAAACCCTGAACCTTAACCCTAAACCCCAAACACCCAACCTTTAAAAGCCCCCAATACTAAAGCCAAGAGTTGCGCTCGACGCAGGTACCGAGCCACCGAAAGCCCGAGGCAACGTCTTCACCACGTGCCCCTCCCCCCCTCAGAGCACAACCAGGAGCGAGCTCACCCTAAACCCTAAACCCTAAACTCGAAAGCCTAAACCCTAAACCCTAGACCCTAAACCCTAAAGCCTAATCCCTAAACCCTAAACCCTAAACCCTAAACCCTAAACCCTAAACCTTCACTAGGGTGTAAGCCTTATGGACCCCGAAAACGAAGCCACTCCAATGGACTCCAATGCTTGAACCCTCGACTGGGGCTTCGGGTTTAGGACAAAACCTCCGGGCCCCTTGCCGCCCGTTCAAGGTCATACATCTGTATGCACCTTGCAGGAGGGGCGGTCTCCGAGGTCGCCTATCGAGGGCTTCGGGATTAGGGTTTAGGGTTTAGGATTTAGGGTTTAGGGTTTAGGGTTTAGGGTTTAGGGGCTTCAGGGTTTAGGGGCTTCAGGGGTTTAGAGTTGTAGGGTGCTGGGTTTCGGGGCTTAGGGTTTAGGGAGTGGGGTTTAGGGCTTAGGGTTGGGACGTTCCGCCTTATACTAACAGTCCTTTGTAGGGGATTATAGTACCCCCTACTACAATGCCTATTAAGGACTGCTAGTATAAGGGGGAACATCACAAGTTTTAGGGTTTCAGACTAGGCTCCGGCTTGGGCGATGTGGGGCTGTCCCTGGCCAAGGACCCCAAGGCACGTGGGTGCTGCGCTGGAGCCCCTAATATAGGGGCCTTAATAACTAAAACTAGAATAGGGTCTTGGGGGGTTATCCTGGTATAAACGTAAAGGGACCATAAGGGGATACTATTCGTAATTATTCCGACCTCTATATTAGTCACAGGCTCCTTCTGCAAAACAAATTCAAAAGACAGAACGCTCCTCCCGACCGAATGAAACTAAGTGGCTTAGGCAGGCAGTGTAGTATTGAAAATCATGACAGAAGAACGACCCCCCAAACCCTAAACCCTAAACCCTCAACCCTCAACCCTCACTCACCATCATCATAGCAACAGCGATCCAGATCAACCCCGGAACTGCGCCAGCGCTCTCGGCGGGCATTAAAGAATCTGGGGCGCCTACCCGAAACCCCCTAGACTCAACGATCACCCTAAAGCCCTAAACCGCCTAAACCCTCATCCCTACAGCCTAAACCCCAAAAACCCCACACCCCAACCCCCCCCCCCCCCAAGAAAATTGACCAGTGGGGGCACCTTGCGGCGAAGCCGGCGGAGGACTCAGCCCTGCGCTACCACCGGAGCTTGGGCATCTTTTCTGGGCTTGGGCGCAGCTAGGGGGCTGATAGGGTTTTGAGGGGACCCCAAGCCCCTAAACCCTAAACCCTGCTTCCCAAAGAAAGCTGTTTAGGGGTCTGGGAAGTCTAGTGGGGAATGAGATAAGGTACCTTTTTTGGGGGTCCCGTTTAAGGGTTCATGCGGGTGGATAAACCCCTAAACTCTGAACTCTACATCCCCGAAGCCCTCAAGCCCCCAGTCCCTACTAAGAGCCAGTTGGGAGGCTTTGGAAAGCTTCCGGCTCTCGGAGGCCTTTCAGGGTTTAGGGTTTAGGGTTTAGGGTTTCGGGTTTAGGGTTTAGGGTTTAGGGTTTAGGGTTTAGGGTTTAGGGTTTAGGGTTTAGGGTTTAGGGTTTAGGGTTTAGGGTTTAGGGTTTAGGGTTTAGGGTTTAGGGCACACATGCTCTTGGCATGGGCCCATCGATGAGTTTGAAATTTGGCTTCAAGCTCGAGGGTTTCGGGCTTCGGGTCCTTAGAAACCCTTCTCTATCGGATTGCCCTAAACCCTAAACCCTAAACCCCGAAACCCGAAACCCGAAACCCGAAACCCGAAACCCGAAACCCTAACTTGGGGGTTCAAACTCCCACTCCTCAGCCCTGAAATGCTCTCAAAACCCTAGAGCCCATGCAAACCCTGAACCCTACGCCCCAAAACCCGAACTGGTTGGGCTTCTAGGGCAGGGTTTGGGGTTTCAGGTTTTAGCAACTACGGGTTGAGGGTTTAGGGTTCAGGGTTTAGGGTCTAGGGTTTAGGGTTTAGGGTTTAGGGTTTAGGGCTTGAGTTAGGGGTTAAAGTCGGCAGAAAACCCAGGCACAGACCAACACCAGCCGCTTTGCAGCATGAGGCGGACTGAGGGTGTGGGCTTAGGGGGCGCCGACTCCATGAATCCGCGACTCGAGCTTTTGTGCCCAACTGGCCGGGAAAAGGATGAGGGACCACAGTTTGGGGTTAGGCGCTTTCAGGGCGTGAAGCGGGAAGCGAAGCAGTGTGGCAAGTCAGCCTCCACGAGACAAGCAGACGCCCGGACTGCCGTGCTCCAAGCTTGTGTAAGTCGTCCGCGCCAGTGCGGGCTTGCAGCTGTAGCCAGGCTTAGGGTTTCGCGTGGAAGGTTCCGATTTTGAGCCCCCCTCGTCGCGGACATCGACTCCACACGGTCCCGGTGATCCACGAGGTGGAAAAGGCCGCCGCCCGCGGGGGGCCCGCAGGGCATGTCGATTCACGTCAAGCAGGTTTGGCTTCGGATCAATTGCACCGGCAGCGCTCTCTATGCCATGACAAGGAGCATCCTGCGAATGTCCTGCAACCGCCAGCCAACGTGCTGGACAAGGGTCTCCCCAGACACACAGGAAGTCTCATCGTTCACCTCACACTGGGGCCCTTCCTGCATAAGCGCTTCGATGATGTGCCGATACGGCTCGGCAAGCCGAGACAAGTGCTCTGTGTCCGGGCTGTCGAAGAAGTGGTGCTTCAGAACCTGGGCTGGTGCTTACGGCACTTACCATACAAGGGATGTGTAGTAAATGAGTTGGTGTCCTTTATGCTCCCTCATCATGCTAACCACTAGCCCCACCATGACAACCTGCTTTTGGGCTCCTTAGCAGCAACCCAGGAGCACTACCAAGCATGCCTCGGTCTGTCACCTTCTCCAGAGCGGCGTCGCCAGCAAAACCCTCCGCCACGTGGAACGTCGGAGCCAGCGGAGGCAGCTCCACCGCGTGCACGCCGGAATCCCTCAAGAAGTCTCTTGCCCGGCTGAGCGGGGAACCGCTGCCCCCGAGCGAGAGGGCCTCGTCCACGAAGTCGTAGAGGCCATCCTGGGTCAGCTCCGCGGCCTCGAAATCGATGGCCACCAGACGGACTCGAGACTTCAAGTTGTCTGCGCTCACCAGAGGTCCGTCTGCCGGGAGGACCATGATGTTGGATGCCCACAAGTCGTTGTGCCGGACGCCGTGCCGCAAGAGGCAGCAGAGAAGCTCCACTGCGGCGACCAGCAGGTCGAAGACCTCCCGCTGCTCCCGCATCTGCTTCATGTGCGCCTGGGTACCCAAGAGGAACTCGGGAACAAAAAGGGGGCCCGTTTTTGGCTTCAAGGGGCTTAGAAGGGACCCTAAGCCCAAAAAAAAGGGAAGGAATAAGGGCCTACTCCGGGTCCCTAAAACCTAAACCCTAAACCCTAAACCCTAAACCCTAAACCCTAAACCCCTCAAAAAGGGAATAAGGTGCCAGAAGGTCAAGGCCATCCAGCCGCTCCATCGCAACCAGGCTCCAGAGCGGGCGCCGACCGGATTGATGGCCTGTGGAGGGCCAAAATAGGGTTTAGGGTTCAGGGTTCAGGGTTCAGGGTTTAGGGTTTAGGGTTTAGGGTTTAGGGTTTAGGGTTTAGGGTTTAGGGTTTAGGGTTTAGGGTCTAGGATGGGGCTCCTTGCGGGAACGGAACACAACAGTCAGTAAGAATAGGGGTTTAGGGTTTCAGGTATAGAGCTTGGGGCTCAAACAGGGTTTAGGTTTTCGGGAACTGGAAAAATTGAACACTCCCACCTATCAGCTTGGGTACGCAGGCAAAGTCCGGAGCAAAGAGGTGCAGGAACATGGCCTGCTTGAGGCCGAAGAGCCTGGGCCCCGGGGTTTCTTCGGCTGCTCAAAAGAGCTACTTGTCTCGACCCAGGAGTAACCTAGGAATAAACAGGACACCTTTTTGGTTTGTTTGAAGGGGATTCTAAGGGAGCCCCTACCCGAAAAAAGGAAAGGGCCTACTCCGGTTCCTAGTTATCCTCTTCTGAGCTCCGTGCGTTTAATGCTTAGATGCCAGCGAAGCCAAAACATAAGCCCATAAGCCCTGACACGCTTCGCCACCAGACTCGAAAAAAACAAGACTCTCAATCCTAAAACCCTAAAATCCCCCCCCCCCCCCAAAAAAAAAAAAAGCCAGGGCCTAAAATCCCAAAGAGTCCGGCTTCTAAACGCTATAAAAACACCCTCAACCCTTAAATTTCCTAAGCCCCTGGCATCTCAAAGCCCCAGCGACATGGGCGTGATAAACCCTAAACCCTAACCCTAAACCCTAAACCCTAAACCCTAAACCCTAAACCCTAAACCCTAAACCCTAAACCCTAAACCCTAAACCCTAAACCCTAAACCCTAAACCCTAAACCCTAAACCCTGAACCCTAACCCCTAAACCCTAAACCCTAACCCCTAAACCCTAAACCCTAAACCCTAAACCCTAAACCCTAAACCCTAAACCCTAAACCCTAAACCCTAAGTCCAAGCCCAAGCGTCATGGGCGTGATCTTCCTTACCAGCCCCTCGGCGACCTGGACTTGCTTGCTGAAGGCAGCGCCGCCCCAGAGGAACCCAGATTGCGCCACCTTGGGTGCAGGGTTTATAGGGTTTAGGGTTTAGGGTTTAGGGTTGGGGGTTTGGGGTGTGGGGTTTGGGGTTTGGGGTTGAGGGTTGAGGGTTCAGGGTTTGGGGTTTGGGGTTTAGGGTTTGCGGTTTGGGGTTTAGGGGTTCAAGGTTCGGTCTGCCTCTTCAATTTCTGCAAAACACAAAAAAAAAGGCGCCCGGCCACAAGCTGGAAGTCCTTGCCCGACTCGCCGTCCCGGAGCTTGAACTGAGGGACTGAGAGGTCCGAAATTCGAATCACCTGCCAATCCGTCCACCGCGGCCCCACGCAGAGGTAGTAGCTGCCCTTGTACAGGGGCGCCACATGCTGGAAGTGAATCTCCTTACCAGTCCGCAGACAAGCATGTTAGAAAAAGTACCGAAAACTGATCCTCTTGAGGCCAAATACGGAGTTTAGGTATCCCAAAAACGGGGGGGTTTTCCGATAAGACATCATATCTCAAAAGGGCATACCTGGAAGCTAAATGTTACCTACCCAAGCGCTGGACCGCAAACCCTGAACCCTAGGAACACAAAAGGGGGTAACCCTAAACCCTAAACCCTAAACCCTAAAACCCTAAAACCCTAAAACCCTAAATCAACAAATAAGGCCTTAGGATTCCTAAGATTCCTCCTGAAGCCAACTCCGCTGCCCCAACTCCGGGCCCTAAACGCGAAACTCCCTCCAACAACCAAACCCTAATCCTAAACCCTAAACCCTAAACCCTAAACCCTAAACCCGAGTTTCCAAGGCCGCAACCAGCTCCTCGCGGCGGTAGCTGCGGCCGCCGTCCGCCCCATAGGCCGCACTCCGCAGTTCCTTCGCGAGAGGTTACTTAAAGGTTCAGGGTACTTATTATCCAATTCTAACTGTACTTATAACCATATTAGGGTTTAGGGTTTAGGGTTTAGGGTTCAGGGTTTAGGGTTTAGGGTTTAGGGTTTAGGGTTTAGGGTTTAGGGTTTAGGGTTTAGGGTTTAGGGTTTAGGGTTTAACTGTACTTACAACTGTACTTATAACATAACCATATTAGGGCACTTAAGGGGCTTATAAGTACAGTTATAAGTACAGTTAGAATTGGTTAATAAGTGCCCTGAACCTCCAAGTAGGGCCGAAGGGTTTATGGGGTTTGGGGGTTCAGGGTTTAGGGGTTAGGGTTTAGGGTTTAGGGTTTAAGCTTACCCTCAAACCTTCAACCCTAAACCCTTGAGCCTTGAACTCTCAAAACCTTCAACCCCGACCCTCAATCTAATCGACCCCCAACCCGTACAACCTTAGAACTTGCATGCCCTGAGCCAGCCTCCTCGCCCTCGCCCATGGTAGGCCCGACCCACTCTAGAACCAGAGCCGTGGTTGCCAGCTGCCGCAAGAGGCCCACGACAAGAGGTAGAGAGGCCTTGGGTGTGGTATGGGGGGGGTTTAGGGCTATTCAGCTTGATTGTTGGGCTCGTCTGGGCTTTTGCAGGTTTTAGGTGCATTTTGCAATTTAGGTTTAGGGCATGTGGGGTTCAGGGTTCAAGGCTCATGGCATTGTAAGTTTCCGCACGAAACTGATATATCTTAGGGTTTTTCCCCACGAGCCCCTTTAAGTTTTGTTATTGCTAGCTCACGGGCGTACCATTCATCTCTCTGTACTATATACTTTGTGGCTCAAGCCCACTTTGAGAAAACAAGTGCCGAGGACCGGGCACAGATTAGTTTGTGTAGACTCTCAGAAGCCCACAACTTCGCACAAACAAACAAAGAAACAAACAAATAAACAAACTGCGAAATTGGTAGCCAAAGTCTACACAAACAACCCTAAAGTGATCGCGCAACTCCAGCCAACCTCAACTCCTTGAACAGCAAAGTTCCTATGAGCCTCGGCCTTTCTCTCTGGGCAAAGTTGTGCTTGAGCCACCAAAGTGGCAGATCATGAGTAGGGCTCATCTGGGGAGGAAAAGTGTGATTGTAATTACAATCACACGCCTCCATGGACTAAAGTTGCTTTAACTTTCGTCCACACTCAATCACACAATCGCTTCAAAGTACGAACCACCATATCAGAAAGACAAAGTTTGGAGAAATGTTTGAGTCGAAAGTCAGACATCGAGATGCATCTTCAGCTACAACAGAGAAAGTGATTCACTGCTAAAGGGTGGTTCAGCAGCATGCAAAAGTGAAATTCCCGCTCAGGCTCTGATGTCCAAAGTCGGCCCAATCAAGTGCAGCGACTTGAAAAAATGACATCCTCACACGCACTGACTGCCCAAGTTTGGCCCATTGAAGTGCAACAAACCGAAAAGTGGCAAAAAAGTGGCAATATCACAGAAAACCATGCTTCAAAGTCTGGAACTCATAGTCCTAAGAACCAACTCAGCTGGAACACAAAGTTCCCTGGCATCTCTGGTCAGATCAAAAGTGTCTTGCTGAAGAGGTAAATGCATCCGCCGAAAGTGCCTTCCCGTTGGAGTGTCAAAGTAACTATTCAGACCATCGCACACAAAGCACGGTGGCACCGCATGGTGCAAGCCGAATGCGAAAAGTAGGCTGGCACTGGGCATGCTAAACTCAGCCAAGCGCATGAAACAGTCAAAGTAACGTCGATTCCACACAACCAAGGTTCCAGATTCGAGACCAGCTTCAAAAGTCGCCTGCGGAAGATATAGACCAAAGTGAAAATAGATTCGCCACGTCTAAAGTTGAATCTGTGGCCAGACCTTTCCGTAATGGGAAGTTGGAAAGAATACAGGAGAACTGAGCTTCGGGGACTGAATGCAAAATTGGCACAAAGTCTGGCGCACCGGCAATCTCCGAGGACCTCAAAGCAAAAGTCCCTTGCCGCGCCTGGTGCATGCCATACTGAAAGTATGGCGTTGGCACTGTTATCCAGACCATTAAAAAGGATAACCGCAAAGTACCCCAGAACTGTAAACTCTCAGGACGATGGAGCCAAAGTGGACGCGTAGCTCGCTGAAACAAAGCCTGCTCCACCGGAGTGTACAAATACAAGTCAGGGCGAAGCAATCCTGGATAAAGTCCGCTCAAAACTAAAAGGCTGTTCGACCGCCATTGGTCATTCAGGTAAAGTTCTGGGAGAATTCTCTCCTGCTGACGACCTGTCGTGATGAGACGGATAAAAGTCTCAGGTTCAAACCATCTTCTGTATGTCTAAAAGTCCAGGTTGTCATCTACCATCTCGAATGGACCAGACATCTTCAAAGTCGTGGCCGAGCTACAAAGAAAATGGCTCCAATGACTGCCAAAACCCGATTGAAAAGCCGGGAGCGTAGAAGGAGAAAGTAGCAATAATGCTTGCCGTGAAAGTTCACCGTGCGAAAAGGGAACAAAGTTAGCCTCCAAAACAAAAGGTGTCGCAGCCTCGCCCGGCTGCGATCAAAGTCTCGTTGGACGATCTCTCGGCTCAAAGTCAAAAGTTTGAGCTCTCCTCTTTTAGCCAAAGGAAAGTGGCTTGCCCGCTCCAAGCCACTCAAAGTACTTTTGCCGAATCAAATGTCCACACACACACACACACACACCCGCACCCGCACCCGCACCCGCATACGCACACACGCACACCCGCACACCCGCACACCCGCACACCCGCACACCCGCACACCCGCACACCCGCACACCCGCACACCCGCACACCCGCACACCCGCACACACCCACACACACACACCCACCCACACACACACACACACTTTTTGTTTTAGTGCTCCACATATTCATGTAGTTGGAGATCTGCTGGAGAAGGACATGCTCAAGCAAGAGGTAGTGGATGAGCTCGTGAGTGATGAGGTAGAAGGGTCGCGAATGAAGGTTTATATGACGTATCATATAGGGTTTAGGGTCTTCTGCAAACTATGCTCATCACGCTCCGATGCTCCATAATTCACACTCTGATGCTCCGCAGTTGATGCTCACCCAATTCTGCTCATCACGCTCAGATGCTCTGCAAGTCATGCTCTGATGCTCCACCACTCATGCTCAACCAAGCTTGCTCACCACGCTCAGAAGCTCTACAATTCATGCTCTGATGCTCCACAAGTCATGCTCGCACAACTCTGCTCAGCACGTTCAGATGCTCCACGACTCATGGTCTGATGCTACACACTTCATGCTCCCGCAACTCTGCTCATCGCGCTCCGATGCTGCACAGTGCATGCTCATATGCTCTAACACTCATGTTCCGAACCTTCTCCATGCTTTCGTCCATCATCATGCTCGACATGTTCCATCACCATGCTAAAATGATATGCTCACGCAATTCTGCTCAGCTGCTATTCACAACACACAAGCTGAAAGCATCACGATCCACTCAAGCTGGATGGGCTCGAGGTCTTCTGGGGTTTGGGGTCTGTCATGCTCACGGCTCGAAGAATTCACCCACATGCCAAACAAAATACGAAATCCACGTTGTAAACTGCGTTGTGGTTGAGGTAGTTGACAAACTACAGCAAGGATGGTACCAATGCACAGCTTGCGTTACAGGACTTCTATAACCATCACTGCAGGTACGTGGAGATGGCGTCCCATCTCCATATCACTGTGCACTGAGAGCGTCTTCGTTGGCAGGAGACTCTCAGGCACACTCCTGCCCCCTGCTGAACATCATGTGCAAAAAACTTGTTAGATCGCAAATTCGTGCTTCTTTTCGCTCTCGTATGCAGTGCTTGTTGACGTTCCCGCATGTACAGCGGTGTGCCACACACACCCCTTTCGGGGCGACAAATGGATTGAGAGCATGGAATTCACACGTAGAGGTAGTCCAAGTCCACGAACTTTTCAGCTCTTTGTTTGGCTTGTTTGTGCGGTGCCGTGAGCAGGTGGATTTCCCATTGTCGCACTGTTCTGGAAGCAATCCTGCAAATTGGACAGGCGAGATATCTGTCCTCCTTTGGGTGGCATTTCATCTTCTTGACCTTCCCGTACTTGTGATGCTTCCGATGTCGATTGGGATTTGGACACGATCTGCTTCTGGGTGTATGGTAATCATCTCGTTTCTGGTACTTCAGGAGCATGTCTTGCACCCGCTTGGTGCTCTCCTCGTGACTCATCACATACTCGAAGTCCGCCCTGGTCTGGATGTAGCGGGAGTGGTACATGATCTCGTGGCTGGTCATGGGATCGTGTTGCCGATGTTAAGAAGGCACGGGTAGCAAGGTGATGGGAACAGCTACTCTTTATGCAAAGCAGCTGCATATGACGATCACAAGGCAGCAGATCAAAGAGAATGTTACATCGACTTACGGCTCCAGTCTCTTTCGCTCAACAAATGGTTCGGACACACTAGGATGACATTGCACAGACACTTGACGCTCAGCATTGACGCTTGTTCTATTGTTCATCTGGTCGTGGAATAACCCTGTGTGAAACTGCGCCGAACACTGATTGTCACACGTTTTGGCGCAATTGCACACTCTCTCAAAACTGAAAGATGCTCTGCATGCGTTAAGGCCTGCGTCGGTGGTGCATCTAAGCCGCATGTTCCTACTCAGCGCCCATAAGGTCAGATGTCAGTGGGGGATGGGGTTGAGGATATTACGGTCTGCACGTCGAGCATGGTTTGAACAACATCTCAACCTCTGCCTTCTGGTAGGACTTGACGTCTTGCTCGGCTGAATTGATTATCTTACCGCATCCTTTGCGATGATAGATGGTGCTCTTCTTGGTGACAAACACTACGTTGGGGTCCACTTCGTTGTTGAGGTTTGGGTGAGTGCGAGTGGACATCTTGGGTTTCGGGTCGAGGTCGATGGGTTTGTCACCATGGCAAAGAGTAGCGAAACCCTTGTAGTCGAGGAAGCGGGTGTTGGATGCCGATGCCGAGCCTGGGGTAGTGGCGCGTGTGGAGTCTGGATTGCCTTCTGTTTTGACCTTCTTGGACGCAGGGGGATCACGTTGCTCTTCAGGCTCTCCGAGGGGTCTGTGGCCGTGTTGGAGCCTTTGAATTGCACATGATGGCGTTGGTGATGTGTTGTGCGGCTAGAGCTTTGTCATGGTCCGGTAGCCGGAGGTAGCATGTGGTGATGTCGTTGGGGTCCGATGCGGCCATGATGAGCCATGCCGCCATCACTTCATTGGACGCCATTGCGCTGTGATGAGGTCTGCGTGGTCACTGAGCTGTCTACTTCAGAAGGGAAAGCAGTGGTGGGGGCAGGGGAAGGGAAACATATCAAGCACACTGTACAACACAAGAGTCAGCATGAGCTTCTCCGACGTTTCTTTTAGCTGTGTGGTCAGCAGTGGGTCTCAGGTCGGAGGACGTGGTCATTGTCTTAATGATCGGGATGGGTTGTGACTGGTGCTCCACTGTGTCCGAAGTCCGTTAGCCGCATGTAGTGGTAGTTGAGCAGGTATTCCCTGTTGTCGTTGAGCGCGTGGTGCATGATGTTCTGGATAGTTTGGTTGTGCTGCCGCATCCAATGTATCGTAGCTGTAGCAATGGGTTTGGGTCGCATCAGGATGGCCACCGCATCCTTATAGTAGTTGATCATCAAGGTCGTGGCGAAGGTGCGATCACATTGGGCTTGTTGTTCCACTATGTCCCTGTGGTCATCTGAGTTGGTGAAGTTGTAGCTCTGTTGGCAGTACGACGCAATGTTCTTGAGGAGGATGTACACTTCGCTGGGTGACATTCTGATGTTGAAATCGACTTCTTGATGTACTTGCCACGTCCAAATCTGGTTGGTGATGGTGGTGTACTTGATGAAGTGCTGGAGATGTCGATGATGTAGAAATCGATGAGCGGCACTGATGATCTTCCACGGTTGTAGAGGGAGGGTCGTAAGGAGCACGCCGTATATCTCGGATATGTCTGTGCCATCCGTCCATTGCGGGTATGTGTCAGGAAACTCAACATGAGATTCGTGGTACATCGGAGGTTCGATGTCGCCGGGGTCCGTGTACGTGTGAAGCATCGCACGTTCCTGTTGTCGGTCAATCGCTAAATGGAATGCGAACAGGTAGAAGTAGTTGAGTTGAGTCTGAATGATGTCGTCCAAAACTTGCGGGTCCACGTGGAACAGATGCTCGGCCGATTCGCCTATGTGAGGATATGGTTGGTCCGGTCGACGGAAGCGGAGCATGCATCGAGCAAGGTGTGCCATGTCCAGCTGGATTCTGTGCTCATCCTCGTGGATTGTCCATTGTGGTTCTGGGGTGCACCGTAGACAATGGTGCATGTATCGAAGGTCGGGTCCTGCATTGTATAGTTTGTGGCATTGACCTTCAAATGCTTTGCACGTCCATCTCAACGCGTTGATTTCATGGAGCGGGAGGACCAGTCCTGTGATTTGAATGTGGTCTTCGCTGTTGATCTGCACGAAGGGCCCGTATGGTCCGGCTGGTGGTACATGTTGAGGAAGCCAGGCCACTGTGGTAGAAGCCGGAACTGTCAGTGCTCTAGCTGGACTCCACCGTAGAAGTTGTAGAGGTTGTGGATGTTGGTGCCGAAGCCTGGCAAGTTGCTCTCTCATGCGAGTTAGCTGGGCGTCACTGAAGTGGGACTCAAACTCGTGTCTTTTCAAGCCGATGTTGATTTCGTAGTGCCAGTACATGTACTCCAGGATCGTTGTGATGGACGTGTCCGGGATCATATTGCTCTGGGCTAGATCAGTGAGTGGTGATACCGAGCTCTGAGCACCGGGGGCGGGTGAGGTGGCTTTGGCTTACTCATGCACTGCGGATTGATCTCGCACAACTAGCAAGCATCTTTTTCATCGGACGAAACTGATGCATTGGTTTAAATAATTGGGTGGGAGTAAATGGGAAAGGTCTGTCCATTGGTATTCATGCGCATCGGGGTGGTCCTGTAGTACGCGTTGGGCTGAAACTGGTAGTGCCAGAACTTGACGATGAAGTGGCAGTGCGTGTCAATCCAGAGCTCACTGAATGGTGGGCCTCCCTCTGTGTCCGCGAACTCCTCCTGCATGTCTTGTGCGAGTTGTTGCAAGTCGAAATCAACGCGGGATCCATTGTCGGTCATCTCTCTGGTTCTGTGAGGGCATATGCCGTGTTGCTCCAGGCGTTTGAGAATGCTGGATACCTCGTCGTAGGTCATGAACTGTGTGTCCCCTTGGATGAACAAGTAGTACCAGGTGCGTATGGTGTTGTGGATGTTGAACATACGGATAATGCGAAAATGTCTGGTGGGATCATTTTCACATAGTTTGGCGGCGAGGTACTCGATGGAGGATAACTCTGGCCAGGCTTGTTCATGCGATATGGCCTGGACGTAGTTGAGCATCATCAGGCATTGTATGTGACCAGTCTGGTACTCCTCTGTGACTTGAGGCGTGTGTTGGACATATAATCCCAGCATGCCGCGATGTGCGAAGTAGCACTCCTCGATGAAGAGGTCGCGGCGGTCCACGTGTCTATATGGGATTTGACTGACGGGTTGCGGCTCAAAGACGAGTTCCGTGCCACCCTTTGTCATCCGTTTGTTGCGCCACTGAAATGCCAACACGGTTGGCCACGTACATCTGTGGTCGTGCATGGGATAGATATGTTTCTGTGTTTCCGGTAGTATGCGCATATCCACCAGATGGCGGTAGAAGTCCCTGGGGAGCTCTTCATTGCGTACGAGGAACTTGAACGTGACGAAGTCAGGTTCTCCTTGTTTGATGGTTTGGATCGCATTGTTGACTTTTTTGCTAACGCATTTCAGGATTTGGCTTTGGTACATCTCCATGTAGAAGCCGTGAATGATCGTGACGTTCAGGTTCGCGTACTGCACGACTGGTCGGGATCTTGCATGGTCTGCAAACTGAAATGGAAGAGGCAGACAATATCGATGGCGTAGTTGGGCCCGCAAAATCTGATGGGCGAAAACGGCTCCTTTGTGTAGTCGCTGTTGGCCTGCGGCCAGGGAGTCAGCTTCCATGGGCAGGTCCTGCGTGACGCATCGGTGTATCAAAGACTCTGGGTCGTCTTGTTGTGCGAGGGAATGCTGTAGATGAGGATGGGGGGAAAGGGTAGGGTCCAAGTGCAACATCGTGCTGTTCCGTTTTGCTCGTAGTGCTTGAAGGTGAAACTTCACTTCCTCGTCTGTCATGTGCCTGAGGTCCTTGGAGATGCCCTGGTCCATGAAGATGACTCTGTATTTCTTGCCGAGTTCCGGGAGTATCAGAGGGATGATTTGATCCATCTTTCTCTACTATGTACAGTAACTGCTCCAAAGTCTCTCACCGCATGTCACATGCTATTTGCAGCTCAACATGGGAATGCGCTTTGCAAATGTTCAACGGCATGCTGTTGCATCACTAATCCTGCCCTTGTACCGGTGTGCTGGTCGTGTGAAGGATGCATCACAGGCAAATCATGTCTCTGCTCAGTGGAATGCACACTCCGAAAGGCTGAACTGCGAACTTCTAAGTTTTCAGACTTCACAACGCACTGCAAACGAATCTTGTCCGCATTGGTCTACGGGTCTTCCATCCAGGGGTGGGTGGAATTGGGTCTTGCGTCGTCGAAGAGATCAGTCCACGGACAGGTCCGGCTCGGTGTAGCTGTTGTAGGTGGTCGTCGGGAACCGTTGAACCGGATTCCATTCTTGGCGTCTTTGCCAGAGCTCTTCTTCGTCTGAAATGGTGCCTACGTCTTCGAAGAACGTGTGGCTGGAGAGCGGGTGGTTGGGCTGCCGGTGGTCGTGCTCTGCGTGCAGTAGAGATGAGACTAGTCGTTTGTGTTGACGTAGCCACTCTGTCAGATTGTCACGTAGAGGTTGCATGGGGATAGCGCAGGTGGAGCCGTTGAAGTCTAGGATGGTGTAGTCCGGGCCGAAGATTTCTCTTGTGAAGCGCCATTCTGCGTGTCTGGGGCTGAAAAACTTGAGGACGTGTATCATCATGTGGATGTCGGCGCGTGAGAAGATATTGTTCTGCAAACAGGACTCGTTGTTCCTGGTTTGCCATTCCTGTAATTTGGTGTTGACGTAGAGGATGAGCTTGTGCACCCCGAGGATTTCAGGAGGGAGGTACTGCTGGTACTCCTCAACCGTGTGCTGTCGGGTGATCGCCAAGATCGCATTCCACTCCATGTCATCTTGAAGTTGGCGTTCTAGGTGCGAGGGGCGTGGGTTGGCTTTCTGGATGAAGATGACGCGTCCATCATGTAGCGGTTTCGTGGTGGGGGCTGGCAGGTCTTCTAGGAACAACTTGTCACCAATCTGGAAACCTTTTCTGGCCATTGTGGCTATGCGGACCGTGGTCTCGTACCACTGCGAGGCAATCAGAGCTGTGTTAGCCGATTCATACTTGGAGAAGACAATCTGGGCGATGTGGGGTAGGCACAGTGCCGCACCGGGATGTGGGTGGTCATCTCGAAGAGGTTTTTCAACGTAGTGACCTTTGATGTGAGTCGGGATGCGGCGGATGATGCGCTGAATGTTGAGCTCATGCTTGGTTTTGTCACGTACCTCTTGGCCGAGAAATTTTGAAACCGGGGTCAGCATCTGATTTTCAGTTGGTAGTAGGCACACGAACGTGGCCGTCGTAGATGTGCTGGAGGAGATGTAGAGGTCCTGAAAGCCATGGAATATCATCATCATGTTCTTGAGCGCCTGGTAGGTGATGGCATTCCTGATATTGATGTGCCAGCCTTCGTATGCTTTGAAGTACGACGGGTCGATGACTTTGTGTAGGGGTGCCTTCTCCGTGTAGTACGCTGGGGCCGTGTGGTACGTGTCGTCGAGGTAGTTGTACCGTTGGTAAAAGGGTTCCATGCTGTAGTGTGGATCTCTGCGCAGATGCTCCATTTCGAGTTCGTGCTCGTCCATGAAGATCACGTGGAGGGGACCGGTCAGGAAGTCCAGTATGTGGCTCCACATGTTGGGCTGGGGAAAGGGACGGGGTCGGGTTCGTGCCAAAAAACTGTGGTCATGTTCTCATGCGTGATAGTGAAGGGATGAGGTCTGCCATGGGCAGGGGAGGGGGGGGAAAGGGGACGGGGGAGGTGCTTAGGTCGGCATGGCTTCAACTCGCATCTTGCCAGTTAACGGCCTCTTTTGGATTCGCAAGAGGGCCTGTATGGCGCAGGTGTGTGATGCTGTGTGCAGTGGCGATCAGGAAGATCACAATGTTCTCGGCAATCACATCGTCGATTTCCACGGCATGTTTCTACTTCACCGCCGGGTACATCTCGTCTTCTGAGATTTGGGATCGTCGATCATCTTCTTCTTCAGGTGGTGGATGGTAGGGCATTGGTGAGTTGTGTGGGGTGTCCTTCTTGGGTTCTGAGGGTTGTGCAGTTGGATCCGGCATTGCGCTATCCTCCTCGCGTCGGTGGATCGTGTAGTCGCCCTTGTACATGAAGCTTCTCTTGGTCTCCTTGTCGTAGTGCGTGTGATACTGCCAGCCGTTCTGGTGCCATGGGTGTTTCCAGAGCAGCTGGTGCTGGTGTGAATCTTCTTTGGCTTTTTTGCGTATCGCAGCGAGGCGAACGGCAAAGGGATGGGAATGAAGGGCTTGGGCGAAAGTGTGATATGTTGTGTCATTCCACTGGGTGTGGGCCTTCCACTCTGTGTACTTTTCCGGGTCTTCGATGGCCTCCCACGTCGTCAGAACGGGTTGGTCCGCGGGCCAGTCCGCGGCCACATAGGTGTGTGGATCGAGGTGTGCGAGGGAGATGTCCTGGAGAAGGTCCGAGGTGATGCCGTCGAACTCGGGGTGCAAGCGCGGGTCGTCCGGTTGGTACTGTTGTCGTCTTTTCTTGGTTGCTTGTGGTGGTTCGTCTTGATGAGGTAGGTGTGCGGGTTGTGGTGTGGGCATGGAGATCTTGTCGAGGTGGTAGCCGAAGTTCTTGTGCCAATCTTGCAGGTGTCCCCAGATTGAGAGCGCCTCGCTGGTGGGGATCATGATGGGCGTGAAGGGATGGGGTGAGTTGCCGATTTTGGTGAGTTGTTCAAGTAGAAGTTGGGCGGTGTACCAGCGGATGGGGATGTGGATGTCGGGGAGTTCCAAGTAATCCTGATCGTACGCGGCCTGCACTGCCTTGTTGAACGCCGTCTGGGTCAACCAACTCATGAGGTGGGGCGATCGGGGAAAGGTGAATGGGTGATGGTGCGAGTGTGGTTGATCTGAAAATGGTTTGGCTTCCGCAGTGTCACGCAATCTCACTCATGCTAGTGCCTACTGTCCCTACAGGTCCTGTCAACTTTCAATCGAGTCAAAAACTCAGTGTGCGGATTGACATGGTGCATGCACTTCAGACCTCTCCGCGGAGCAGGTTTTGTGCTTATGATGCCGGCAGACATGTTGCGCTTGCCGAATCTCCGTCCGGCAGCGCCATCTCAAGACACACTTCGTCTTAAGGAATTGCATATACCACCCTACGTCAGAGAACTCCGCTGATCTCACTATCATCATCGTCAACTTCCGATGGCTCGATTCATGCATCTCCGGCATAGGTGGACTGTGTGCGTGCCTTCTTTGGCACACCATCCCCCGCACGCGCAGTACAGTCGGCATCCGTAGTGCTGCCAGGTGGGATGACTCTGGACACGGGGCATGGGTTTGGGGCTGGGTCTGGGAGTGGGGTCCGTGGGTGCTGGTGGTGCGGGTCTGGGGTCATTGTCTCCTCGGTGCGATGATGCCGGATGTCTGGTCGACTGAGAATCATGTCGTGCCGGTCCCGGTGCCGTCGATGACGAGGCGCGCGATGTTCTTGGAGACTTGGGTTTAGCTTTGACTGCGATGGTCTTGGTGACGACTAGTTGGTTTTCTGCTTGCTGGAGGTCCTCAAAGGTGCGGCGGTAGTTCTTGATGCTGTCCACGGTGTCGTCTTCCAGGATCTTGTACATGCCGTTTTCAGTGATCTGCTGTCTGTCCATCATGTCGATGAACTCGTAGACGGTGCAACCCGGGCGCTTTGTTGGAACTGCCAGCGAAATGGGTGTGAACCAGTTCAGCGCTTCGGAACTGCGTATCACGGTGTCACCCTTGGCGTCCTGAAAGCTCTTGAGGAGGGTTCTGAACAGGTCAGCTTGGTGCACGTGTTCACGTAGTTTGAGTGCGGTAGAGTTGATGTCGAAGATCTTCTGTATCGCGTTCATAGTGATGGAATTGTCAAAGAGGAGGTTGGAGAGGTCCCCGACGCTGATGTCCTCCATAAGTTGGATGACCTGGGTCTTTGCCGTGGAAACTGCACTTTGTAGCGCCAGTTTTTGCTGGCTGAGAGGCTCTGGTTGAGGCGGATTCTCCGTTCGATGTCGTCGAGGTGGGTCTCTTGAGTCCATGGCCGGCCTTGTTGCTCTGGTAGTGCGGGGACTTCGTCTGCAGGACCGCGATCTGTTTCGCCGGGGACGTTCATCTCCGTGGTGGTCGTGCTTCACCATGACTGAGGTGGATGAGCGATGGAAACGTTACTCGATCCAAACAATCTGTCATGTTTCATGATAGTCAGCTGCACAGTACGTGAGTTTCCGTATGCAATCAACGTCAAGGGGTTCCGTCACAAAGGGATGGGGGTAAGATGAAGTTTATCATGAAACATGAAGGTGCGGGACTCGCGCTTGGTCTCGGTTCTTTTGCTCACTCCAAGCCAAGCGTCGGATGTAGGTGAGATAGAACGGGAATCGTTTTTGGTGAAAACAAAATTGACCAAAGCGTAACAATGTTACTGGATGCTGTGGCGGTGCTGTTGAGGCCAGTTATCATCCAACTTTGCGTTCTGCACGACGTCGTTGAGTGGACAGATGAACTGCGCCGGTTCCGGGTTCCGATTCTTGAGGTCATGGATCTTGAAGATGCTGTAGAGGATCATCTCTTTCGAGCGGGGCCCTGGAGTTTGATCTGTACTGTCCAATGGGTGCCTGTCTGGAGGATGTCGCTGAGCCGGTTGGGGATCGAAGGCACCTGCACAGGTACTTGATGCTTTGGTCGTGTCGAGAAAGGAGCTGGTCGATGGTGTCCAAGCGAGTTCTTGTCTCGTCCAAGCTTGCGTAGATGGTGGTGTGGGATGTTGGATGAGGGTCCTGCGGGATGGTGGTATGGAGGCGGAGTCTGTCTCGTAGTTCTTGTAGTTGTTGGCGAGTTTGATGTCCAAGAGCATCTAGTCGTCCTCCTAGTTCCTGTAGTCGTCGGGCTTGGAGGGTTTGATCACGTTTGATATCGTTGAGCTGTAGGTGAAGATCGCGGATGGAACCTTTGTGTCGGCTGATGTCGTTGGAGGTGGAGGCTCTTGATGAGTCCGCCCTGTACGCCGCTCGTTTGACGTCCAGGAGTTCTTGTAATACTGATTGGCTGCAGGTGCGCTCGTAGACGAAAGCGAGCTCTTGTTCCAGCTGGGAGACAGTCTGGTCGAGGGTCCGGATCTTCTCTGCTTGCGAGGATACTGTGTCTATGAGGAGCTTCACCGCGTCGTCCGTGGTCTGGTGGATCGGATCGTTGGGGTTGGCGATCTCATCTGGGATCTCGGAGGCTGTCTGCATTCTCTCCGGCTGGTTGTTGGGATGTTGCTGGCTTGCTGGCTGAGGATCCGGAATGGTCTGCTCCTCGTGCATCTTGTTGGTCGGCATGGTGAAGAATTGGATGATCGACTTGCTGGTCTATCAGCCGGGCAACTTCTTCTATGCTACGTCTGTCACTGCGTCAGCCACTGAAGAGAAGCGCTCTGGGTGGGTGCGGGAAAGGGTAGGGGCGGACTTCACATGATTGCATGATGTGCATGATCAAAATCACACTTCACTGCGGGACACGGGGCTTGGGGAGGAAAGGTTTGGGGACCTCAACGACTGCAATCCGTCACTGCGCATCATGGGCACTTGCTGGCGGTCTTTGATATTGATTTTGCTGTGGTACTTCGAGTCATCTATGCACAAACGTCAGCATGTCTGGGTCGTGGGCTTGGTAGAGGGCGCGAAGTTCTCGGAGTTGTTGTAGACGAACCGGCTCGGGATACGCTATCTTTGAGATCATGTGGCGTCTCGTTCGGTATGCACTGGCACGGTGGACCATAGGTGTGGATCCCCGTGGCGAAAGAAGCTGGTGTGTCTGTGAGGGGAGAATGAGGCGAACTTCTTTGCGGTGTAGGTCGATGTTGCATCCGAGGTAGTTGGCTTCTTCTTGTTCTTCCAACAATATGGGCGGGCCGTAGAACTCTGTTTGGAGAAACTCGCTCCAAGGGCTCGTGTAAGCCCAACTTTGTGGCAGGATGCAAATGCGGTCGTCAACATATCTCTTGGTGAAGCGGTCGAGAATTGCGCACGATGCCAAGGCTATGCGATATGTCTCATGCCATTGATGTTCTTCGACACAACAGACCATGTGGCACAACACCGGTGACATTGGGTGTCCCATTGGGCTACCTCTGGTCTGCTTGTATACTTGTTGCTGGGAGGTGAAGTAGCTGCACTTCAGGACGTACTGAGTGATCTCCCAGATGTCGTGCATGTAGATGGTGCGTCGACCATGGTTGATCTGCTTGTACTTCCCATTGAACGTTCTGGCCGTCCTAAGCGTCTTTTTGGGGTCGTAGGTGATGGAGACGTCCTGCCATGTGTCAAAGCCGTGCTGGGAGTTGGCGAAGTACTTGTCCATGGTGATCATGAGGGCTTGGAGGATACGTTCCTGTGGGACACTGGTGAAGAAGCCCGCTAGGTCCGCGATCTGCATGTGCATGTCCGCGTTGTTGGAGTTCATGAAGGTGTGAAGTTCCTTGAAGATCTTGTAGGAGTTGTCCTGTTGCAGCGCTTGGGGGAAAGAGATGTACATGATGTTGGTGATGATCTTGGCGACCGTGGAGAAGAGCTTCTTGGCGAAGTGCTGGGCGAACGAGACAATGGGCCGGGACTTGATGAAGCCCTTCTTGCGCTTGGGGAAGATGTAGGACACCGGGACTTTGTCCTTGCGGTTTGGGTTGATGCCCCAGGCGTATCTTGTCTTGATGTTTTGGGGAAGTTGGTGCCACGCGTTGTGCGCCGCTGTGGTCGGGGTGATGTTGATCTTGGTGAAGACTTCAGGGTCGCCGTACATCTTGTCCATGAGCTGTTGGAAGTGGAGGGGGCAGTACGCTAGCATCTTGTGGGGATGGTGGTCCTCGCACGCGATGATGTAGTCGCTGTACTGGGTTTTGAGGCTTTTGACCATGTGGTGGTTCACGTGTTGCTCCTTCACGTTGTGGCTGAGCTGTGCCGCCGGGGCAAGGGCGAGCTGCACGGCCTCCCTGGATGGGATGGAGAGTCCATTGCGTCTGCACCATTTTCGAACATCTTCCGTCGTCTGCGAAATCCAAGTATCTGGTTCCGGGAAGGTACCCGTCTTGGATGAGTAAGTGACGATGTGGTGTAGAGGGTCTTCTGGTGATGCGTGTGCGGTCTGAAGGTCGATGACTTGATGTTCACTGAGTTCCTGTGTAGGGTTGGGGCAAGTGCATCTTCTCGTAAGTTTTGGTCCAAAACACATTCGCTGCCAGTTGTGGCACTGGGCCTCGATGCTGGATCCTGGTTTGGCTACCACCGTGGTCTTCGGAACATGTAGTGGACATAGTTCGTGGTAGTGGCTCGCGATGATGGCGCGTAGAACTTCTCGGAGATGGCGTTGGCATTCTTCCATAGGTGGCAGCAAACTGGTGACGAGGGGTCTTATGTTAGGGGTCTCCATATGTCTCTTGTCCAGTGCCTTGACCAATGCTGCCTTGCAGAACTCCTTGTATGGGGATTCAAGGATGTTGGTCATTCGTAGTAGTGTGTATATGTTCTCGGCCGGGAAGTTGCTGCTCATCAACGTTCTGGTGGTTTTCCATCGCAGAGCCGTGGTGGAGCACAGGGCGGTGAGGAGGCCCCACATGCGCGTTTTGGTGTCTATCTGTACCTTGACGGCTCGCCAAGGTCTGGTTTTCCTGCCTAGGTGTCGATGTAGTCGGGCACGTAGTTTGGTTGCCAGCACGTTGACGTCACAAATGGTCTTGGGTTGGAAGGTGTGGCCTGTGTCTTCTTTGAAGTGTTTGTAGATGAAGGGGGCGTTGAGGGAGGGTTGGAGGTCCGCGATGTCTGCCTGCTCAATCATGTGCAACTCTGCCACATCGTCAACGCTGCGGACTTTGATCGGAACGAACTCCCAATATGTGTTGGTGGTGTGCCAGTAGTGTATGGCTGGTTCTGCGTTGACCAGTTTTTGAGCGGCGAGTGCGTTGTGTTTTCTGCGTCGGTTGTCTTCTCTGACTGTGACTTTCGTGGAGGTGCTGCCAATATAGAGGTGCTCAAACATGCGTCCGTGGTCGACTCTCCAGTACACTGCGTTCGGCTGATTGAAAAATTCGAATGTGTAGAGCTCCGGGGTGATACGGTGAAACTGCTTGAGGCGTACCAGCCTGCGTCGATCTACTTGGCGTCGAGGAAAATGGCAAAGAGCGGTGAGCCAAAACTTGCCGTAGAGCCAAGTGGAGTATCTGTGTAAGAAAGGTATGCGGTGAAATGTGTATTGGACCACGCTCTTCGCGATGTCCATGCACTTCACCATGGAAGAGTGTATGCGGTTGAGTCGTCTGGAGGGTTGCTGCGTTGTGAGTAGGGTACCTAGTCAATGTAGGTATGAAGCGAGGCCTGCTACCACGATAGCGACTGCTGCCGTCCCTGCTGTGTTGGTGAGCTTGGGAAGTGACCAGGCCTTCACCATGTCCTGGTATGCCTGATCTTTTGGATGCGCCTCCGCATACACCGTGAGTCTCTTGGCAATTTCTTTCTGGGCCTGTAGTTTAGGCCCAGACATCTTGAGGGTGGAGATCCAGGTTGTTGCTGACGGGGCCGCGTATCTTGATAGCGAGCTGGTGAGTTCATGTACTTGTCGGATCTTGTCCATTTTGGCCTTGTCACCTGGTTCTCGCTTCGGAGCTATGCCGCTAAGATACTGGATGAGTTCTTCGTCGTCGAATGCGTTGACGATGTCGAGGAGGACTTTGTTTTGTCTGCCGCCTGGTGATTCGAACGGGCGGCTGGATGCTGGTTCACCTGTAACCGGAGATCTTGGGCTGGGCTGGTAGGAGGGTGTGGTGATGCCTCCAATGAGGTTGGGGTCCAGCTCGTCTTCCACGGTAGGCGGGTGGGGGTGAAGTGGGGGAGGGGGTTGAGGTGCTTGTTCGGCCGCTTCGGATGCTATCGGTTGCGATACTTGGGCGTCGTCGGCGTCGATAACCTGCACAAGGTCGTGGGTGTTGTCCTGAGCGCACGGATCTCGGTGTGGATGTGGTTGTTTACCGGATGATGGTGAAGTCTTGCTGGTGCCTGTTTCGAAGAAGTTGGGCATCTGGGTTTGGGTAGGTGGGATGATGCCCTGCGGGAAGGGTGTCTTGCGGCTCTGACTTGCCAGCTGTGCGCGCAATCCTGCTATCTCCGCTTCTTTCTGTGCTAGTTGGGCACGTACTTGGGGTTGTACAGCGGGGGGATTGTTGTAGCGCATGAGGAGGTCTCCAATGTTGGCGACGAGCATCTCCATGGCTTCCTTCCGTTGGGCTTCAGAGGGCAGCATTTCAGTACCGTTCTTCCACTTCCAATAGTTGACTGCGATGGTCTCGATGCGAATGTTGCGGTTGCGGATGAAGGTGGAGAGTTTCATGTGAAACACGGCATCGGGTAGTGACTTGTGGCCTTGGAACTGAGTCCATCTTCCGTTGGCGAGTTGTCGCAACATATAATTGTGCTTGCCCTCGAAGGCCACTTGCCAAAGTTTTATGTCGAAAGGATCCATACCTGCCGTGCCATTTTTCTTGGCCGATGACGTGGCAGGTACGATTCTGGGCATCTGGACTCCTCCATACTGGTTTTTGTCGTAGAGCAGCTCGGTGGAATCCCAATGGTCTGGGAGGTCATTGTTGGGCTGGTGGAAGATGTCCTGGAGCACTTCCTTGGCGCGTTCTTTGGGGTTAGGGCGGGCTGGGGTAGGGGCCGAAGATTGAGTAGATTGGATGGGAGAGTTCCCGTATATCGGGAGTCGCTGATCGTGACGGTGGCGATCTCGTCGTGGGTTGTACGCCGAATCTTGTCCGTGATGAAGAGGCGTGTGGGACGTTGTGAATGTGGATCTGGGGGTCAAAGTTGGTCCCGAGCTAGGACGTGGGTTGGAGTGGAATGTGCGCGTGGATCTCGGTGATGCCGACCTAGTGCGATGCCTCCTAGATGGTCTTGGCGTGCTGAATCTTCTGGGTGATCTGGATCGTCTGGAACGGTTGCCTCGTCTGTGTGAGTCTGCATGCCATTGAGCATGTCGTTGATCGTGGCGATCACGTCTGTCTGCCATGGCGCGGGGGTCTGGGGATGCTGATATGTTCAGCTGTTAGTGAAGAAGCCTACGTGAGGCACGCAACGGCTGTGTCAGGCGCAAGAAACACTACACTTGCAGAAACAGCGTGTTCCGAAAATTGCATGCAGGATGTGAGGTGCATATGGCTGCAACTTCTCTCAACGGGTGCATGTGGCTGAGTTCGTTCCATCGTGAAACTGTCATTGCTGGGACTTCATCACTTCACATACTTCCATTGATGTTGGCCTGCTTCTTGGTCAACGGTGGTGCGTCGTTGAAGTTCTAGTAGAGCTTGTCGTTGGTTGATGAAGTCCGTCCATTCCTCCTGAGTTGGCGTGGCCTGCGCTTGATTCTGCTTGATGTCTGGATCCTCTTGGAAGGCTGTAGGTGTTCCCGATACCGCCAACCACGTGGTTTGATGTACATGTAGAGCTTGGTGACGTTGGATTTGGCCTGATATCTTCGGGTGGGTCCAAAAGACCGAGTGCGTCCTGGGGTGTCCGATGACTGCAAGGGGTAGAGACAGCCATCTGAACGAGGAACTGGATGCCGTAGTGGTTTGGAACCAGGCCCAGTCCAACTGTGTCTCCATCACGCTGCTGGCCGGGATTGCTAACATTGGCGTTTGTCCTCCTGGACTCAGTCGGTGAAATTTGCCAATCAAATCAGGCCGGCTTGTCCGCTTGGCGTCGAAACCGTCGATGGTGTGGCAAGGGTCCGCAAAGGTGAAGATGAGTGGGTCCCAAAGTCGATGTAGTACATGTGCTGCTTGGGTGGAGACTTGAACTGCGTGGATCTGTTGTGAGGTGAGGGGTAAGGCGAATCTCGGTGTCCATACCATGGTGGGCAGTGTGTCGCTGTGGAGGTGGTCGATGGTGAGTTTGGTGCGGATGTCGGAAGTGGAGGGTGGCGTCCATCTGGTCGTGTGGGTGAGCTTCTGAAGCGTGTCGGTCCATATGTTGGTTGACCAGTGGTCCGGAATCTGGAACGTGTTGGTTCCCTGAAGGCATTCTGTGTGGGAATCGATGCTGGGCCATGTTCTGTGGAGCTGTAGGTCATGGTGAGCCTTGCGGAAGACTATGTTGCTGACCGCCTGCATGGTCATGATGCCCGAGATGGTGTTGTACTTCGCAAGCATCGGCTGGTGGAAGGGTGGCGTAGTACTATGGAGCACCACGCAGAGGTCTTGTATGGGCGGAAGCAGGGGTACCAATCCTGCCGTGCTGGGTAGGACGTGTGCTGACCAGACTCTGTGGAAGTGAGTGCAGGTCTGCTCCAGCCTGCCCATAGTTCTGGGATCTGCGAAGTTGTGTGTGAACATCCAGAGTTCCGGGTTCACACTTCGGAATTTGATGTAGCCCCAGTGCCAGAGCTGATAGATGTTGGGCATTGTGGCCAAATCTGGGCAAGTGCCTTTGCGTACGAGCATCCTAAACTGTATGGCTGTGAACTGTAGGATGTGAACTGCAGCGGTTCCTGATAGAATTTCGTGTAGGAGGGCACGTAGTCGTAGGTGTAGGGGCTTGGGTTGGGGAATGTCGACGGAGTCGGCGTAGCGTGCCATCTGGACGTGGGTGGATGCGTCGTCCTTGTATTGGTCCCAGGTCATGAGGATGCTGTTTTGAAGTTCTTGTTGGAGTGAGGGGAACTTGTGCACCAGCTGCTTCGGGAGGAAGGTCATGCGGTTGGGGAAGAATCGAATGACGGGTGTGCCGTCCTCTTGGAGTTCCCAATGGTGTGGTTCAACCGGAAATAGCATGTGAACAAGTTCCGGTCGAATCGGTCGTCTCCACCACTGCGGCTGCACTTTCTCTATCTGATCCACTGGTAGAACTGGGCGTAGCCGGCCTTGATCGTGATGTTGTGTGACGGATTGCGCGTCCACAGCTGGTTCAAGGCTGTCGAGCAGTTGTTGCAAGCTGCTGACGTGCATGCCCATCGTGTGGACACCAGGGTTTCGAAGTGGCGACCTGGATCTGTCTTCTCTGTGATGCCGTTCTTCGGGAGGAGGTACTGTGCGGTCGGGAGGTACGGGAATGTGTGGGAAGGCTCCAGTGTGCCAGGTTTGTAGGTCTCTGACAGGTTGGTCCGTGCCCGCATAATCCATGGACATGCCGGTGGCGTGGTCCTGGGGTGGTGTTTGTCGATTCGGATACCATCTCTGGAATTGGTTCGCATGGTCTTGTGAGGAGGTTGGAGGGGGAAGGGTATGGGGCATGGTACCGTGGTTTTCCGCGGAGGCGAGAACTCGACCGGGTTTGATTTCCATGTCTTGTAGTCGTCCTTGGCCGATTATCTCGGGGTAGTCGGTCTGCACCGCTCGTAATCTGGATTGGTGCAGTATCTTGGCCTTCATGGTTTGCTGTCGAAATCTGTTGACGGTGTTGCTGGTGCCCTCGTCAGTGGTGCTGAGCATCTCCATGTATTTGGATGGGTGCAAGTTGGTCGTCCATGGTCTGGCTGGCATCGACGACGTGTCCGTGATGATGGGGGTGTCATCCTCCTCCACGATACTCACCAAGAGTGCTTGCCATCTTTGTAGTATTTGGGGTCCTAGTACTTGCACAACCTGATGATCGGCGACTTGTCCGCTTAGCCAGCGGTGAAGGGCGTGCTCCATATCTTCTGCCGGATCCATGATGAAAGTGAGCGTCTAATGATCCGTTATGGTCAAGAGCAAAACTGCATGCGAAATGCAATCAGCACTAACGACACCTAAAGGCGGCCAGAGCATGTCTCTCAAGGTCAAGGTCTAACGCATCACAGCAGTGCACGAATTCACTTGACGCGTGGTTTCATGTGCCGAAAAGAAAAGACAGGCTGATGCATTCGTGACGCTGTACTACATGCATCCGATTGCAATCCGTAACTAGCGCACACATCGGGCTAAATGCATAGACCTCGGTGTAGATATTTCAAACAGTTCGGAACTGCAGAGTGATGTGTGGTGGGGTGGGGGTGCACTTCATCCAATCTGCGACCTGTTCCGCTTGGTGCCTTCCATTTTGACATGCTATGATTAACGCGCTGGTGCCGCACGAGTGAGGGTTCGTGAAGGTGAAAAAGAAATCGTCACTTTGCTCTTCACGATGAGGAAGAAGGATTCGCCAGCTCAGGTAGTTGTCAACGTCGTTGTCCGCGGTCATTGTCTCGGGATCTGTTGGGAACTGGAGGTGGTGTGGTGGGTGAGGGTCTAGGGTGGAAGACGTTGATGGTGATCCCGGTGATCTCAGCGTACTGTGCATCAATGACGCTCTTCTCGGTGTGGGAGAAGACGGTAGTGAAGTTGCGACTGGCTCGGCTGGTGTCGTTGAAGTGTGCCTCGATGAGCGCCTTCTGAGTCGTCCATCCTCCTCCCTTCTGCCGCATGTGGCTATGCTGGGAGGTGGACGATGTGACGCGTCCAAATATGGTGAAACCTGTGGCTATTTCTCGTTCGGCAGGACCTGCTCTGGCTTTTGGAAGGCGGAGGGCTTTGCGGAGGTTGGTGTGGCAAAATCCGAGTTGGAGGTTGTCGGGTGCGTTGTCTTGGTGGAATCCGTTGAACCCACGGTGGGGTAGGTATGCTTTGTTGTAGGGGAGGTTGTCGTCATCCCAATTGGTGGGCTCCCAATTCGTGGGTCTGACGAAGCCCTCGCGTAGGATGTGCCATAGGCCTGCTTCATCGGCAGCGTGTGACCAATATGCCTTGTAGGCGCCCTTGTGCGTGGGAGGTGATGGACTGTTGGCATCGTGTGCGTGAGGTGGAGGCTTGGTGGTGCGTAGTGGTATGACGAGGACCTGTACCAGTGGGTAGTCGGTGGTGTCCTGTTTGTTGCTGTAGGGGTCAACGTGGATGAGCTCCGGGTGGATCACCGTGTCCGTGCTGGGGCGAGTTCTGAACTTGCCGAGGAAGGGCGTGATCTTGTAGTGAGAGCAAGCGAAGGATCTTGCCACTTGGCGGATGGCCATCTGTGCTGGGTTGGAGAGCCAAAGGGGTTGTCCTTGAGTGAGGTTGGCGATGTCGTGCATGATGTCGTTCATGTACCGGACGCCTGTGCTGGAAGGGTCCATGGGCGGTGGTGGGTCTTGTTGGCGGTACATCTCGGACACACACGCGAGCCTGTAGGGGTCCGCCAAGGCGTCTTGGTAGAGCATCTTCATGCGTCGACGTTCTTCAGGCTTGAAGCCTGATTCGGTTTCTGTTCCTGCATTGTGTGAAGTGGCTTCTGAGGGTGCTTGGGGCAGTCGGGATGAGGAAGCAGGTGTGTCTCTGTGGGTCGCCGTGTGTGAAGCAGATCGGTGGAGCGCGGGGGTGAGAACGACGGTCGTGCCTCTGCGCCTGGTGCTGCTTGGGGAGGGGCTGCGTTGGGATGGCGTTGGTTGGGATGTGCGGTGATGATGAACCGGAGAAGAGCGCCTTCTCGATGTTCGCGATTCGGCTTCTTCCGAGTGTCGACGTGTGGATCTGGATCTTCTTGGACTGCGTGGCCGTCTGGTTCTGTCTGTCTGGTGGGGGGCGTTGGGTGCGGGGCTGTGGGGTGAATGGGAGATGTACGTGTGTCGCGTAGATCTGGTGCTCCTGGGGTGGGCTGGGCTGGGCTCATAGGTGGTTCGGCTGCGACTTCGGGTGTGGTGTGTGGTAAAGGACTCTGCTCTGTGTTGGTCGCCAGGATGTTGTAGTTGCGTTGGGGCGACTCTGGCATGGGACTGGAGTAGCGGTGCCACGACTTTCTCAATCATGCCTGTGATGCACGTGAACATCTCCGTCATCTGGGACGGTGTCGTCATCGACGTGGTTTGGGAGGGTGGTTCTGGGGCTTGACGAGGTGGTTGATGTTCTCCGTGATGAACAGGTTGGCCTCTTTGATGGTCATCTTGTTGTGTGTCCGAAATCTGGGTGGGCATAGATCGCTGAAGTGCCGGAAATGGTCTGGACTGTGACAAAGGCTCCTGTCGTGCTGCGTCTCGCTGCGGATCTCGGTGAGTATATACTTGAGTGGGGTCTTGCTGAGATCTGCGTCCTTGGTCTGGGTGTTGTGTGTCAACTGGAGCATCTTGTTGACGTGGCTGGCCGTGTTCTGCTGGATCTCGATGTGCACAGGCGCCAGGGGTATTTAGTAGGGAGATGGGGTAAGGTCCTTCTCGAACTGGAGGATGAGGCTCTGCTTGCGCGAACACGGGATGATCTGCTCGTTGTGGAACATTCATCTGTTGCTGAAGATGGTGTGCTGGCCGAGGTGCGGCTTGATTCCATTCTGGTCGACCCTGAGGAGGGCTTTGTTGATGGTGGTGCGCAAGGTCTCGAGGGTGGTGGTCTGGTCGTAGATCTTGGCCTTGATGATATTGCTGACCATGCTGAAGATACGGAGGTGGGTCCGGATTCTGCCAATGACTTGTGGTCTGGGGGTAGGAGTGAGGTTGTGGATGTAGAGGTGCTGGGCGTACTTCCGGGTGATCGCTGCGACCATGTTGTTGAGGACTGGCATGTTGGTGGTGAAGATGGATGTTCTGGTTGGTCGTCGGTGAATGTGGGCCCGTCGTTTGACTCGAAGGTGCGTATCCTGCTGCATCATCACGACGATGCGTCGGAGGGCCGAACTGCATTTGATCCAAAAACGCGGCTGGTGCTATCCATTGTGGCCGTAGAGATGCTGCATCCTGGTGGGGTGGCCACTGGTATTGAGCGTGTACTCCTCCGGCTGGTGGGTGTTGATTCCATCGACCTTGCCATCCTTGATCGTCTCCTGGGTAATGTGTCGTCGGGTGTGGCGTCTCGGGAGGAGGAGGAGGAGGATGTGCTTGATAGTCTGGTGGAGGAGGAGGAGGAGGCGGCTGCCGCTGCCAACTTTGTTGGTACCACTGGTAGCCGTCCATGGTGCGAGTCCGATGTAGCTGGGGTACGAGCTACTCACTACTCTGACCTATGAAACCGTTACGGCAAAGACGTAGCAAAAAGAATGTTGCTAACCTCTCCGGATGCTGGGTCAGGACTAACAATCGAGGAACATACGGCACGCCGGCCGTCTTGCTGGGCATCGGTGGCACCCACATTAGTGGGCCCGGCATGTTACTAGTGCACGAAAACAATAGGACTTTGCATTCTCACTCGCCAGGTGAGCTCACATTTTTGGATTATCCTATGCGTCCGCACCGAAGTGAAGACTAACATAGGCAGCATGAACGCGTAGGAGCGAGGCTCCACCTACACCCGCGGCCCAAGGCGAGGGCGGGCTGGCTGTATAACACACTTTTTGTTTTAGTGCTCCACATATTCATGTAGTTGGAGATCTGCTGGAGAAGGACATGCTCAAGCAAGAGGTAGTGGATGAGCTCGTGAGTGATGAGGTAGAAGGGTCGCGAATGAAGGTTTATATGACGTATCATATAGGGTTTAGGGTCTTCTGCAAACTATGCTCATCACGCTCCAATGCTCCATAATTCACACTCTGATGCTCCGCAGTTGATGCTCACCCAATTCTGCTCATCACGCTCAGATGCTCTGCAAGTCATGCTCTGATGCTTCACCACTCATGCTCAACCAAGCTTGCTCACCACGCTCAGAAGCTCTACAATTCATGCTCTGATGCTCCACAAGTCATGCTCGCACAACTCTGCTCAGCACGTTCAGATGCTCCACGACTCATGGTCTGATGCTACACACTTCATGCTCCCGCAACTCTGCTCATCGCGCTCCGATGCTGCACAGTGCATGCACATATGCTCTAACACTCATGTTCCGAACCTTCTCCATGCTTTCGTCCATCATCATGCTCGACATGTTCCATCACCATGCTAAAATGACATGCTCACGCAATTCTGCTCAGCTGCTATTCACAACACACAAGCTGAAAGCATCACGATCCACTCAAGCTTGATGGGCTCGAGGTCTTCTGGGGTTTGGGGTCTGTCATGCTCACGGCTCGAAGAATTCACCCACATGCCAAGCAAAATACGAAATCCACGTTGTAAACTGCGTTGTGGTTGAGGTAGTTGACAAACAACAGCGAGGATGGTACCAATGCACAGCTTGCGTTACAGGACTTCTATAACCATCACTGCAGGTACGTGGAGATGGCGTCCCATCTCCATATCACTGTGCACTGAGAGCGTCTTCGTTGGCAGGAGACTCTCAGGCACACTCCTGCCCCCTGCTGAACATCATGTGCAAAAAACTTGTTAGATCGCAAATTCGTGCTTCTTTTCGCTCTCGTATGCAGTGCTTGTTGACGTTCCCGCATGTACAGCGGTGTGCCACACACACACACACACAAACACACACAAACACACACACACACACACACACACACACACACACACACACACACACACACACACACACACACACACACACACACACACACACACACACACACACACACACACACACACACACACACACACACACGCACATGTGCACACGCCTTAAAATGCCACGCATTTAAGCAGGCAGCCAGCAATGTTTGCAGCGCAGGCCGGTGAATACAACTTGTACTTTGTGCACTTCGAGACCGCGCCAGCAAGGAAAGACCTGACAGAGCTTATACGAGCTATGACATGTAGCTCTGTGGCTGTAGGATATTCTAATGATTCTAGGGCTGTGAGCTTTGTGGAGTCTGCTGCATGCAGCCCAGCACGAATCAAGCGGAGCTAAGACACGCCATCGATGCGAAGGAGGTCAATGCGCCAGTAACACTGGCTGAACAACCCTGGGTTGGTTCGCTGGAGTTAGTACTAGCTCGCACTCTCCTAAAACGCCGTGGTCACGACTGCGTATTGCTGGACAATGCCGGGAAAGTTCCACAAAATTAAAGCAGCACACTCTTGACCTATGCTGCCACCAAGCGGCCGCCGCTGAGTTGCTGTCAGAGCAATCACCATTCGCCAGGGCATTCACGTTCAGACCCGCCCTACCTGCAAAGAATGCCGCCTGGCAGAAACATGAAAGGAAGACCAAGCAGGATCCCACCCTCTTCTCTTGGATCGTTGGCTACAGAGGCTATGTCGTCACGGCGACGGCCTGCCTGATCAGCGTTCAGAATGCAATTCGCAAGTCCTTCAACCCAGGCAGGAATCAAGCGACATTCATCTTGGAGAAGGAAATCGTGCAGCGAACAAACTTAACACCGATTGCCTGTCTCATCGTTCACGTTCACAGGGTTGAAGATGGTTGCGCCATTTTCAATCTTGGGACAGACACAAACTACCAGTAGGACCAAGTTGGAGACACCGCTCGAGCGTTCTGGCTTCGGGTTTTGGGTTAGGGTTCAGGGTTCAGGGTTCAGGGTTTAGGCTTCAGGTTTAGGATTCAGGGCTTAGGGCTTAGGGTTTAGGGTGTACGGTTTAGGGTTTAGGGTCTGCCAGTCTCTGGTTCATTTTTCTGCTCTACCATCCCTCAATGACAGGCAACCCAAAGCTGCGAACATTCGTGGTCTCTCAGCCATGCACCTCATCGCATGCCTGTGAGATACCAGAGGAGTGGCCGACGAGGCCACCCCTCAGTTTCGCTCATGCATGTTTTTATTCTGGTTTGTCAAAATGCACAAAATCTCAAAAAAGAATCATGACTCGTGGCGGCAGCTAAGGTCTGGGCAAGCCACTGAGTAGAGTTTCGATGGGCTTTGCACAGCCCGCTCGCCTGTGCCGAAAGATTTGCAGTTTGCAAAGGATGGTCGATTCAGATATCCCCAGCCGTTGTGTCTTTAAGCAGCATGCAACCGAACATAGCCGAGCTGATGCTACGCGGAACCCCTACTGACATCTGTTCCAGCATGGTGTGATAAGCAACCCTTTGCAGCCCTTGGAACAACCCGGATCTTCTGCTCCTGAACCCTGATGCAGCTAAGGGGCCAGTCCACATTCTCAGACGGACAGTTCAACGCCAACTGTCAGCGAGAGCGAAATGGGAAAGAGGCAGGCATGCTCACGACATACAGTCCTTGCTACACAGGCGAGCTGGAAGGCTATGAGCTTAGTTAAAGGCACTGCACCTCGTGGCACTTCAAATTTACACAGGACAACAGACAGACCGCAGCAGCGTTCCGCCTCCGTCAAGAAGCATGCAGTCCCAGAAAGCGTGGCCAATGTAGTGCCGATGTTGGCTGCGCAAGCCTACAAATAGGCAAAGATCATCTCACTCAACATGCTCGCTCATGATCGAGGCAGCATTGTTCATTTCGACGGCCTCAACCTTCGTCCCATTGCCCTGGGCGGTAACACGGCATAACATTAACGTTGCTTCGAAGATTCAGTACCAACAAAGTGCCTGCACTGCAGTTGGCATTGTCACACGCACACCCTGAAATTGCAAAGAGAGGTTCATATAGATGTTTCAGGAGGAAAAGTGATAAGCTCAGGGAACAGGGCAGGTCGTTCCAGGCTCACTCGCTCTCTGTTGCTGCCATGCGCTGCAAAATAAGATAAGTAGGTGAAAGATGCACAATCCACAATGCAGCCGTTCGCCAAGTGGGTTGCACGCAAAGTAACCGAAGCAACCCTGACTCACGCTGGGAGGGATTTTTGAACGATCCACATTCTCAGGACGAGGGAGATTCGACATTTAGCATCTCGACATTTGGCATCTTCAACACCTTTGTGGTCCATGTCTTCGCGAAGCTCAGTTCAGGCGTTCTTCCAGGAACAGTTTGAACCTGTTTCATCAGGTCGAACTTGGACTTAAACAGCTTTCAAGAACACGCAAGCGATGAATGAATGTCTTGCACCGATCACTCACGCTTGATGTGGATCATGAATCGGGTTGGCGAGGGATTTGGTTGAGACTCGCCGCCTAACTTCTTAAGGATAGGTTGCCCCCGCTACTGCCATTCCGGGTCCACACCCATGCTGCTTGTACCTACTTGCTTGCCACTGTCACATTCCCAATTCCCTTGGTGCACTTCCGATTGGGGCAGTGCTTCTTGGCCCATATTCTCAAGACTACAACTCCCATGGCCGCGATCATTGAGACTCCTAGCTCCAGTAGCATCATCCCACTCATGGTGAAGCGTTCCGCTACCATGTTGGAAACGGACCTTTCTGCCTGCAGCGAAAAGGCTGAACTTTTCCTCTACCGGCTCATGTTTCTGTCCGGTCTTGAGGTGAGAACGCTTCTGCAAGTTTCCTGCTCACATCATTCACACACATGCAAACTAGCTGTTCCTCACTGACTGGAAGGCTTACTTAACACTCATTGACACTTGGCATTTGAAGATAGGGGTGCGGCATGCGAAACTATGCTGCCAGCAAACGTCAGTGCCAAAGAGCATGAATAATCCAGTGATAACTGCGACTTTCGTGCTTGAGTTGCTCACTTGATCTTCATCACTGAAGCTTGCTGACATTTTGCTTGCCATGTTGCATCCCACCCGCAGGTAGCCACAGCGGCATTGATGGACATGCCGGCCTCAATTCATCGTCATTCTGCTACATGGAAGGCGGCATCAGGAAGTTGCAGGCATAAGCAAAGGCAAGGATGGTCACCTCCGACCTTTGGGATGGGGTGGATGGGGTGGACACCATGTCCAACATGTGCCGAAAAGAACTTCCTAGGGCTTGACCAGCTCAGCATTGCTTAGCTTAACAGCAACTTAGATCCTTCAGGAATCCAACGCCCCATGTCATCAGAAGTGGTGAGAAAAGCCTGATACATGGTGGTGTGCCGGCGCCTACTGGTAACTTGCAAGGAACACAGCCAGGTTCCGTTACTCTTTCAAGCTGATAGCACTCGCTTCGGAACACCACATCTAGCACATGTAAACTCTCGGGCATTTACAAGAGCACCTGCCACAAAGGCCACAGTATGCCACAGTCTGCAAGCCTGATTGCGCCAGCTGGCCTCTTGGAAAAACAGCTTACATACTTCGCTTGTTTGACTGGGCTCAAGGCTGACGCCAGTTGGTGTGTTGCCAGAAGCGAACTAAAGACACACATCGCAATGTCTGCCTTAGCAACCCAGTCAACATCATGGCTCCACATATCTCGCCCAGTCACCGATTCTCTAAGCACGCAACTTTTCTTGAATCACCAGTTACGGTAACCTGCAACGTGAGGCACGACAGCTGATGCCCACATCAACATATTTTTGGAGCTCAGTCTTGCATGGTGGTGCACCCTCTGTCATCCGGAGATGACGAAACGACAACTTGGCATTGTACTTCTGTCGCGAGGTTTTCATGTTCGAGGACAGGGCCTCCCTGCCATTGATGTAGGTGACGTATTCGCCATGCAGCTTCTGATGCAAGGGCACGGCTGGCATCATGCAGCTACCCAAAGCTTTCGGCTGGCGTAGGGGCTTAGATTAGACTTTGAGAGTGTTGCAAACATTGCAAACACAGCCCTGCGAAGCCCTGCGCCTGCTTTATTTTCGCGATCTCCTTCGCGGTCTCCGCCAAGCTGGCCAGACGAGGAGGTGCTGGAAGCTTCGCCTGCGTCTGCCCACATCTGAGCCCACATCCCCCTATGGCCAGCCCCAGCTTCTTTCCGATACTGACGATGCCGCACAGGCCAAAACTTCCCAAGACTTGATGCTCCTCCAAGTGCTCCGAGTTGTTGGAAGAGCTTGTCTCCTCAGAGTCAGAGCCGAAGTTGGCGTCTCAAGCCAAACGCCGTGGGGGCCAGCAGCGGAATCGAAAACTGAAAACGCGTGGATTCGGAAACTGGAAAAATTCGAAAACCGGAGAACGCAGAGTCGGGTAACTGGAGAACTCAGTTTCCACAAACCAAGAATGCGGATTTCGGAAACCGCGGATTCGGGTCACAAAGTGTTCCGAAAGCACCCTTGACATGAACGTCATCTCCCCCACCCACTCCCTACCCCTGAATCGGGCAGTTTCCTGAGTCGAGTGATGTCGAGTGAAACCAGTTTCCTGAATTGTTTAGCTCCTGAATTTCGGTTTCCTTAATCGCGTGAAGACGGTTTCCTGCATCTTGCGGTTTCCTGAACCGCCGCGAGACAGTTTCCTGAACCGCGTAGTTTCCTGAATCGCAAGCTCTGGAACCGCAGTTTCCTAAATCACCGAGTTTTCTAAACCGCACTTCCCCGAATCCGGGTTTCCTGTATCGCGTCCAGTTTCTGAATCGCTGGAGAGCTCTGAAATTCACATGGCCCCTTAGTTCGGGATCCCATTCCTGAACGCTTCCTTGCAGTAGGTTCTCCGACTGTCAGGATCCCAGTTGGCCAGTTCTCCAGCGCTTTCCACAAAAAGGCACCTTTTCTCGTGCAGGGCACCTCCAGGAGCTGAAATAGCAGAAGAAGGCACAGACCTCACAATCTCTCACAATCTCTCACAATCTCTCACAATCACACATCGCGCAATGTCGTGCACGTGTCTTCAACCTTCAAGACGTCTTCGAGACAAACCCTCTGCATACTGCACGAAGCACCGTCTGAGGACAAGACACCAGCGGTTGTGCGCCATCTCTCCGCACTCTAAAACTGACGTTATCAATGAAGCATTGGCTAGCCTATGCTGGCCTGATAGCATGGGGGGCACAATAGCGAAGACTGTGCATTCGGACTGGCTGGGCTAGGAAACACATCTACTTGCTGCAGGAAAGAACTTATACTTCTGCGTCGCCGGGGCCCACTTTGAGAATATTGGGTCCGGCAGATGGGAGCATCCAGGATATGCAAGGGCAAGGACTACAAACACACACACACACACACACACACACACATACGCAGCAAGCGATCATCTATTCATCTATTCGTGGCGTGGGCCTTGGAAAAAGTCTTAACCGCTGGAGCAGTTCATCGGTGCCTCCAATGCCGCTTGCATCGCGCCTGGGTACCTGCACGGAATCCACTCGCTTCACCACTTCACAGCTTCGGCCTCCATCCAATACCCTTCTGAAATGTCGAGTAATCATTTGCAGATTGCCGCTCTGGGCATGACTGAGTACCGGTGCTTAGGAGCGAAACCGAGTGCGCAGTAAACAATCTGGATCCCTTTGCTTGCGCTGGCATTTTGCTCGACGTGGCTGTGCACAGCCTGAACTTTTCGCACAGGCTTCTGCAAGCTCCTTGGCCTGCGGTTGAGGCTTAGATTTTGGGCAATCGTCACCACCTCTGACACGTCTGCAGATGTTCGAAAGTGCTCCTGGGCAACTGCATCCACTGCTCCTAGAACGGGTCCGAAACTTAAAGAAATGCTGACTTCCTAAACACCACTTCAGAATCAAGCCAGCAGACCAAAGGCTTGATTCAGGAGGCCACCTACTTCTGCACGCTTGGGCAGTTTCAAATACCCCCAAGTCCAGACCAGTGGAAAGCAGTGGAACCCAAGCGCTCCGACCATGGTCTAAGAGTGCTTGCCCAGCTGCTGGTCCAAAGGAAGAGCGGCAGGCTGTGTGCCCGACTGAACTCAGCTCCTGATCATCGTATTTGTGGGTCAACCTTACGGAATCTGGCAAGTGTAGAGGGCGCAGCAGAATTGGGATGTGCCTCCAAAAGTTGTCCAAGCTTGGGAGGTGGGCAGCCTGCTGGCACGAAACATGGCAAATCACGTCAGTTATGCAAAAGGCAAGGCTTGAAGGAAACAAGACAAGAAAAGATTGCCAACTTATTTTGCCATGGGAAAGGGCAGTTTTCCCGCCAAAAGTCGCATCTGTGCGACCGTCAACACGGACTTGAGATTTGTTTGGGTTACGACAGCTAGACAAACGCCGGACACGGCAAGCAACGCTTTTGCGAAGGGAGCAATGAGAACTGCGGCGAGCACAGCGGCGACGCTTGCGCATGCACAGCTGGTAGAGGTAACAGAGAGTACTTTGTGATGGTGTGTGCTGTTAGGGATGACTTTGTGATGGTGCTACTTTTCGATGGCCACTCTTCAAAGCCGAAGATGCCACACATGGGCTGCTGTATGGTCAACGACATGGTCAGCTACTTGGTCAGCTACATGGCGAAGGAAGTGTGCGTTTTCCGATTTGAACGATCGCATCTGATCATAAACATGAATACTTTTCTTCGTTCGCAATTGTATTCGGATTATAAGGAGGCGAAGCGAATAATGCATCAATATTTAAGGGGTTCGCATGCCAAGTTTGCAGGATTCATGACAATATTCTTATTAATATCTTTTTTCACACACGCATTTTGAATTCATAACATTCCTAACTTTTGGATCAATAGTAACAAGCCCCTATCAATGCATAATTCTATTGATTGCCTTCGTTATTTTATCGTTATTGCCCCGTTAAGACAAATTTTTTTGGGGGAAAACTACAGTTCTATCGTTTTCCAGGGTGGTGTCCAAGGGGTCTCTGTCGATTCTGGCCGTACAGGCAAGGTCTGCCACATACTCGCTGGAGCAAGGAGCGTCTGTGGGGCATTATGCAGATCTCATCTTTCAAATCTGTCGATACTGTTTAAGTGAACCGAATCCACACATGTAAGTTGGAAGGAGACAGAGTGGTGCATTCCACTGCATACATCAAGACAGGCTGGAACATAGTTCGATGGACTTGGGGCTTCAAACATGCCGAGGCAAAGGAGAGCAAATACAATGAATTGGCTCTGCCTACCCCCTTCCCCCCCCCACCCCCACGCTGCATGTTCCGAACCTTCAATTTACGAGAAAAGGTCTAGGAGTAGACAATTGTTCAAATAAGCTCATGCTCTGCCAAGAATACGAGCAGTCCGACTAGACAAAGCGTTCCAATTCAATCCACCGAGGCGACCACGATCTGAAAGCGGCGGGCCCGGCCGGTTCGCCGGGACGCCCAGCAGGCCCCCCCTCCCCCGCTCTGCCCCTGCCCCCCCCCACCCACCCGCCTGCCTTTTGCTTGAGGGCCCGCGGCTCAACTGGTGTGAGCATTAGGTAACGAATCCTGTCCTAGCCGAACCTTCTAAACCCTGAACCTTGAACCTTGAACCCTAAACAGGCCCTAAACCCAAAAACCTTAAACCCCAAACCGTAAACCTTGAGCCCCAAGCCCTCAACCCTAAACTGACCCTCAGCCCTAAACCCTAAACCCTAAACCATAAACCATAATCCCGGAACCCTAAACCCTGAACCCAACCCTTATTGCTTGGGGTCCAGCGACTTGGGTGCTGCGGAATCACCATGCTCACGCGGATGCGCTGGACCGAACCAAAGCGGGTCGCGTAGCGTTACAAATGAAAATACAAAGTCTTGTGGTCTACGGTTGCTCCTGAAAGACATGACGGACATGGCAACATCTAGACTCAGCGCATCCAGCCCGTCTTGCTTGGGCCATCCAGACTGACTGTTCAGGGCACAGGGCACAGCGGTCCTCCACGCTGCGCCACTGCTGGCAAGCGCAGCGTCCACGGACGAAGCATTGCGCCCGTAGCCTGAGGCACTTTCAACGACATGTTCAACCATGAATCCCAAACAAAAACTAGATCAGGCCTCTGCAGCGGCCTCTGCTGATGCCTCTGCCCGAAGCCTCTTCAAAGAAGCAAATTCACAGCGCCGTCTCCAAGAGAACACACTCTCAACATTTCTCAACCGCTCCTTGGCAGCAGCTCTGCGAGTGGTGACGTGCGGCTGCCTTGCCAACAACACAGATTCTCTTCAAAAGAAGAACCAGCGATCCTTTGGCACAATGATCTATGTAACGGGGCATTGACCAACAGATAACGAACCGAAGTTTGTCTTTGCAGCATACTCCGGCAGCTGTACCAAATCTCGATCCAAACTAACAACATATACATCTTTTTGCAAAAACCTGTCACGAGCCCGCCACGCAGCATAGCCTTTCTACAAATGTTCCCTGTCACAAGCTCGCAAGGTGACCTTCCAAGCTCGCTGGCTCCTGCCGCTGCAAGCCAACAGAACCAAGTGCATGAGCAGAATCTGTTCCAGTTGTTGGAGGTTCGCCAACATGGCCAACATGACAAAGTCCTGCAACCATCCTCGCATGGCCGCATCAGCCTGAAGCTGTGCAAGGAATGGGTCCTTAGTCCATCAAGCGCAAGGCCGTTACAATGACGATGTGGCGCACGATGAACGTGTAGCTTTGGAACCCAAAGATTGCAAACATACAAATCGGCAACACGGAGCCTGCAATTTGGTCAACGCTGAGTGTCTGAATTCAAGCTGCCTGTCCACAAAGGACCCCAGCAAACCTGATTCACACTTGCTCAGGTTGACTTCCAACTATCAAAGCAGTTGTCCGGTCTGTACAGTAGCTTGGCAAGATCAGTAACTGCCAAAACTCACTCGAGAAAATGATACACTTTGCCATTCTTTGCACTGTCACACGTCAAGCTTCAGAACTGCCACTTGCAAGACATTGGCAACTTGTGCAACCAGATACGAAATCACTGGAATGACAATTGCGGCATCTGGGTCGGGCATGGCGCGCACCTTGGATGACGTGACAGCATGCGTGGTTGTTCAAGCTGGCTCGAGTCTGCTTGGCATTGCGAGGCCAGTTTCAATCGTTCCCCTCTCTCTCTGTCTCTCTCTCTCTCTCTCTCTCTACAGACATATTCAATTATTTGTGGCTGCCCCCCTCCCCCTCCTCTCGCGGAAAACTCGTGTTAAATTTGGGTCATCTTAGATTCCAGATTGCCAGCTTCTCAGATTCCCAGAAAATTCACCCCAGCTTCCCAGATTCACAGATTCCTAAATTCCCAAGTTGTCAGATTTTCTCACTCCAAGTTCCAAAATTCCGAGATCTTCTCACCCTAACTCGTTACAGGGCCGGCAAATCTGGGAATCTGGGAACACGGGGCGAGCAAATCTGGGAATTTGGGAATCTGGGAATACAAGGCAAGCAAACCTGGGAATCTGGGAACAAGCGCCGGCAAATCTGGCAAGCTGGGAATCTGAGAACATCGGGCCGGCAAGTCTGAGAATCTGGGTCTCTGAGAACATAAGGCCGGCAAATCTAGGAATCTGGGAATTTGGGAAAACGAGCTGGGGTTGAATTCCAATGCTCGGAAAGCTTATTCTAGTACGTTTAAGGGCTTAATTCCAAGGTAAAAGGCATATGTCACTTCAACTGTTAGAGACATGCAACATATTCAATATATCGTAGTTATATTTTTGTAACTTGATTGACAAATTTACACAAACTATCCCCTATGTCTGAGGAGGCTACTTTGTTTAACTAATTTCCTATACGGTTAGCACACTAGTGAATATACAATATGTATCCCAAATATACTATCTCTTTTCGGCAGTTAATTTGTTCCGCACCGCCCTCAGATTTGAGGTGAAGTAGGCTTGGCGTTTCAGTGCTTTTAGCAGGTTGAAAAGTGGCAATCTGTGACTGTTCTATGGCCACCTGAGCCATCAGAGAAGGTGGCAATGCCATTGTGAGTTTGGAGATGGAAGTAGCATGCATTTCTGGTGGTTGAGGCCGACCTGCTGTAACCTGCTGATACGGCAGCAACAACTTGCTACAGCAGCAAGCTCAGCAGCAAAGCAAGACGGTGTTTGAACTAGCAAAAACGACTCTAGCCACTCTAGCCTGTGTAAGCCAAGCTGCCCAGCAGGCCTTCCTCTTCCAATGGGCCCACATAAACATTGCAGTCGCAGCAGATTCCACAGCAGAACGCCCTCAAGGTACCTTGAGGCTTGCGCAGATCTCGGCTCAAACGGTCTTTGCCAATTCGAGATGCTTATAAGTCAACTGGCCGTCACAAGTGAACCCTGATCAAATTCCAAAACCCGCGCACGGAGCACCTCAAAGTTGAATCTAAAGGCACCCCCGACCCATCAAGGACGACTCATACCGACAGGGAGGAACAGTGGCTTCAATTTGGCATCAAAAGCCCAAGATGCTCTCACCAGATCTGCGCACCACACGGAACAGGATTCGGAAGACATCTCCTGTTGTTCTCTGACTTCTCACCGACAACAGAACCCAAGCTAGCGCAAAGCTGTTAAACTGGGGAAGCTGCCACTGCGACATCAGTAAGCCAAGAAACCGGTTCCACGGTAGAGACTGAAGAGTGGCTGCGCGATGAGTCCCAAACTGTCTGCAGCAGACACCATTCCTGGACGTGTTCAGCAGCACCGCCAAAACACCGTGTAAAGGCCTCTTCTTAAGCCATGCAATCCAAAGCTCGCCAAATAAGCGCTCGTGCCATGTGGTCGTGCAAAGTTTCTGTGGGCCTAAAATGAGCGGTACAGCATTGAATGCACTCGGCATAACTGCAAGCATCTGCGAACCATTGGATAACTTTCTGCCTGTACGTGCTACACCTCTGTGGCCACATCAACCAACCCCTAAGTCTGTTCTGTCATCACCGTACAGCAGCGCAGCACAGCCTGAATTTCAATACTTGCTCACCGACGATTTGTCTCGACATGCCAGGACATGCACAACTTGTGACCAGATTCACAAGATTTCGCGTACGCGTCGCAACATGTCGTAACATGGGTCTCACCATATTGCACCGAAGCCCCTGAGGTCGCCCCCCTCAAGGAGCTCGGAAACTTGTACGTGCGAGATTGGCAACACGCGTCCGATGATGGCACGTCAAGACATGGTTTCGGGGGAGATGCAAGTTTCCATCTCAGAGCTGCGCCCTGCAAAGCCTCTGCCTTTGTGTGCTGCTCTCCTCGCCTCTTCTATATGTTTCTAGATGACGCATCTCCAGATCTCCAGGGCACCGGAACCGGACTGCAAGAGCGACTTAGAGAACAACAATTCCGAGGCAACAAGGTCGGGCTGAGCACAACACGGGCATCGAGCCAGCCGCACGCCCAAGCTCTGGAAAGCCAGTGAAGGCTTCGTTGCTGTCAAACCGGTCGCAGCCAAATATAGCAGCCCACCTGAAATGTCAGACTCCAACGTGAAGAGCTGAAATCTTGCTGCATGAAAATGCAGCTCGAATACAGTTGAGCTTTGGCAAATGGGTCTCTGCATCCGCCTGGCCGTACCAGCTCGAGAGTTGCTCCAATGTGGGAACAGCCGGAGGCGATTGAAGCGTCAATATCCACAAAGTCAAACTGTCGGTTCACAGCCTGACAGTATCCTCGGTTATGCTCATCTCATTGGTTTTGCCGCTAGTCTTCGTGAGCCAAGAAAACCAAGAAGCCAAGCAAGGACTTGGACTCCCAGTGAGTCACCCGCCAGCCAAGCGCTGAAGAACCAGAGTCTTTGTCTGATCTCCTTAGGAAGGACACGACAGGACACAGCAGGACGTCTCAAGGCGAACTGCCAACATCCTACGTTGCCTATCGATTGTACTTGGACAAGGGACGGGCAGCGCCGCCATCCCGGATGTGGGCCGGCCTCTCTTCCGTGGAGAGGAAGGCCCTCCTCACTTGCACGAGATGTCACAAAACTCACATGTCTTCACTGATGCCTACGTACATCTTTCTGCATTTCTGCACATGTCTGAGCATCTCTGCACATGCACTCTTCGTCAGCCTCGGGCCTGGAGGCGCCAGCTGTGGGGAGCAGCCCATTCAGGTAGCAGGTCCGAGCAACGGTGATCCTCTGCATACAATGCACACAATGCACACAGCCCGCATCAGCCCGCTGGGATCCACTGAGCACTGCGAAAACGTCTGTCCTCAAAGGCCTGCCCTGCTGCTGAAGCCGCCTTCGGCGGGCTACACATAAAGCCACGAAGATCAAAAAGGCAACACTTTGCTTAACAAGACATGACTGGAGCTTGCCTGTTGCACATTGTTCAACAAGGTCTCGAACAGCTCCTGGAAACATGCAAAGGCTTCTTCATGAAACTTCAAGAGGAGTCTGCCAACAGGATGTTCTAGTTTGTGCGATGCCTAGGCATGGCATCGGCCCAACATGGCACAAAAACCACGAAAGGCTTCCCTTTTCTGGCATGCATTGGCCAAAGATCCCACACAGCTGTCCCGCCTGATTTGCCTCATTGGCCCAGACGAAATCTGCTGCGCCTCCCACTTCCCAGCTTCCCTTATGTTCCCGCAGTGGTCACAGGAGTCTCACATGGCTTCATTGCAGCGTCATGGCTGCAGCGAGCACCTTCCAAGAGATAACGTGCTGCCCGCATGCCCGAGCCAGCAAAGAGCTCCTCGCCAGACAAGATCAGTCAGCATCAAGGCACAGGATGCCACCGGCGCGAAGACTCGCAACACCCGGATTCTATGCACGAAAAAGCATTGGAATAGTGGAACATTGACAAGAGGATAGAAAAATTCTGCAAAGGACAAGCGCCATGCTGTGGATGCTCCAGGATGGAGGTGTGTCCGCGCTCTCGCTTCAAGCGGGCTGCCTTGTGTTGAGACATGTTGAGCATGTTCCAATATTGACACCGCAACAGAGATCAACAGAACACTACAACATCAGGCAACTATCAGTAACAATCACATGCTCACATGAGCTCCAATGCCAGGTTGCTGCGAGGACACCCAAATCACGGGCCGGCTGTCCCTCGGCTCGAAAGCAGGCGCCGGCGGGATGGATGCAAATCGTGGTGCTTCGCTCCTGCATCACACATGCCATGTCCATATGTCGACCATGGTTCAGATAAATTGTTAAAAGACTGCCCCACCTTCGAAATCGCTGGTTTAAAGCGACGGCGCCGTCGCCGGCAGACGAGGAAGCAAACTACACCTGTCCACGTCATGGTCGTCAGACGTCTCCAGTGTTTCGATGAAGCTTTACAGGGCTTCCAGAGCTCGACCAACTCGCTTACGAAATCGGCACCAACACAAACCTGCATTTGACTACATCTGTCGGGTACTTAGCACATGTCTGCAAGCCACCAACCTGCACACGCCACTGTGACCAAGATCAGCTGCGGCTGCCAGAGAGACTGCACTACAATGCGCAGCCATGACCGTAGCTTCTCTCCGAAAGGAGCGCGTGGTTCGTCAGGTCGACCAAGACAGAACGGTATCCGCAACATTGTTGACCAAGGCGTTGAAGCGCATGGGCTCCAATCGGCTCGAAATCAAAGTGTAGCTGTGCTTCCTTGCACTGGCATCCACCTGGTATCCACTTGAACTCTACCCTGGTGGACCTGTCTAGGGCGACAGAACAGCATGCTGGTTTCCAACGAAAGGTGATGCTGAGCCAAAAGTTTTCAAGGCAGCTGTGGTCGCATTGCAAAGTACCCCTTACTTGCTTTCACATGGCAATCTCTGAGCGATGTTTCGACTGAAGCCTTGTGCGCAACTGCATTCACAGCCGGACACTGCATACAAACAAAAATGGCAGGCTGTGAGATTATTTGTGAACATCATCTTTGCTCTTCCACAGCTTTCACCCATTGAATCGCGAACGTTATCTGCTTTGCACATGTTGGAAAGACGCAATTCTGGCCTGATGCGGCGTCGCCACGGCAAGACCTCGAATCAAGCTCCCAAGAAGACCAGCCACTCCTCCGTAACAAAAACCACACCCGAATGTTGCAACTTACTTGCACATGGCAACAAGCTTTGCAGCTGAACCACTTTCTGGCAGGTGCTTTCGACATGGCACGACCCGCAGGACAGGAACAAAAATGCAAAAGAGCGCGAACAGTGCATGTTGCCATTACATCCTGCTAACGGTGTCTTTGCACTTTTGGGGATGTGAGCCTGTTGAATGGCAGGGGGTGTCAGTGTGGTCATGACCGGCCGGCTTGGGGAGCAAGGCGGCGGTAGTCGACTCAAGGATTCATGAAAAATCTGACGAACCCTCCATCAGCCACAAACTTCTGTACGTCCGGCAGACTAGATGCCGAATCAAACCCAACCGCTGAAGTCGCCATTGGCTGTTGTTGTTTTCATCTTTCACGCAGCATCATTTTCCATGAATATTTTTTGAAGAAAACAACCGCTCCTGAGCAGCTGTGTAGTACAGGAGAGGCATTTATATCCTTCCATATAATGAGCCTTCAACTTGAACATGACTTTGCACTTCCTTCACCGGCGAGAACCATTTCCAAGCCGAATGTCACCGTCATTTGTTAAAGGCATGATGGGCGACATATGGGTTCCAAAATTTTGTGATAATGGGATGATTTGATTTTCAATATTCCCCCTAGGTTCTTGAAATGTATTGAATCCCTGAAACGCACCAAGGATTGTCGGTGGACCATCATCGGAGCACGGACGATCCATCATCCGCACCAGATTCCGATGTCTCCTCCTCATCTTCGTCGGGGCCGGGTTCCAGACCTGGCTCCTCTCCTCCAATCCACTCAAGACTTCCATTGCCCTGGCAGCCCTGGCAGATCTTCCTTTGGGCCACATGTAACCAATGTGGCGTTTCACCTTTGCGCCCACGCCGTGGCCTGCTCGGGCAATCCATTTCTCCCCACAACAACACTTCCCGAATTTCCAAGATAGGCACTCGGTGCCTGCACAACTTGCAACGATGTCACTGGTGCTACCTTGGGTTTCGGAACAAGCTTCGGATTGGAGTCATGTTTGAAGTAACAATTGTCTCCAAATCGGCACGCTCCAAATTTCTTCAACAATGGACCTTGCTTTATGCCATTGTCCTTCCTGCCACCTTTGCCCTTTCCCTTGCTCTTAGCTTGTGGCTTTGAGGAGATGGCGAGTAGCGAAGATCAAGTGCAGAAACAAAAACCCCAACCCTTGCGTGAGCTTCTTCCCGATACGGCCAAATCGTTCCGAAACTGTACAAACTACCAAGTTGCAAAGAGATTTAGGAAAATCGGAACATTCCCTGCGCGCCTGCCGTGTGGGGCGAACTGGTCCCACGCGTGACACGCGTGCATTCTTTTTGACGAACGCCGGCTCCGTTCATCGCCAAATCGCCCACGTGTTGCTGGTCTGTCCCCCAAGCTTCCGGGCGCAAGGCGCGTCCTGCAATCTGAGAATTAAAACGGCTTCGGCCAATTCAGGCTTTGGATTTAAGGTTTATAGGGTTTACACAATACAAGAAGTGAGAAAACCGCTAGTGTACAGGTGATGTTGAGCTTACAGTTCGCGCAAAATCAAGGCGGGGTGGAAACACTTTATACTACCTGGGAACCCTACCCAAGCAGTTACGTTCTTCGATTGCCTGGAGAAGATATTGCTTTATTCCCCCTCCCCGCGCGGCTTGGTTTTCGGTTTGGTTCGGCCTTCTGCCGTTGCCTCACCTTTGCGGCCGAAGGCACGAATGGACACGTTTCTCGACAAACGGTGCTGATGGCAAGGGTGGAGTGTCACTGCACAGCGAAGGTCCCATGTGCTCCCCGTCGTGATGACGAAGATGAGGACGATGAGAACGATGAGGGGAGACGTTCCTACAAACTGTGCAACCGCAAAATGACATGGCGCCAGGCAGGAACCTTTCCATACTACCTTTCGAACAACTTGACTCCGCGCTTGTACCTGAAGATGCTTTACTACTACGCTTCAGACGCAGACTATCAGACATGCAAACGCGAGTGTGGTGTCAAGTCCAAAGTTTGGCGGCTCTTTGTGCAGAAAAGTCGAGCCATCTTGCGGCTTGTCGTTGGCCAACAACAGCAGCAACAACTTGGTGGCAGAGATCGTATCGTTGCTGTGGACGAGACCTTTTTCACTACCAAGAAGCGCTCGAGAGGGGGATTCCGGGGAAGAGAGACTGCTGGACATGCAACGCTTGTTTTGGGCATGATCGAGCTAGATCTGCACACGCGAAGGGCAACTGGTCGTTGCCTCTGAGGACGCTGAAGCGACTTCTGACACAGCACATCGTGCCTGGAAGCCTCGTTTTTACGGACGCGTTGAAGTCATATCGCTGGATGTCTGCTCGGGGTAGTCCATTTGTCCACCGGTACGTGAACCACAAGAAGCGCGAGTTCAGTCGAGTGGAGAGGATCTTCGGACAGGAGATTATCATTTTTTCCAATGCAGCCGAAGGCCTTTTCGGAAGGTTGAAGTCCTATATCCGGCAGCGTGGCATCAAAAGGGTCTCCAAGCAGTGTTATGGACGTTCTGGCTGAGTTTCTCTGAAGGCAAACGTGTTCTGCAAGAGACGAAGAGCCATATTCCGAGCTGCTGAACGAAATTTTGACTTGGCAGCAACGACACCCTAACGCTGCGCAGCACAACCCCAGTTTGGTGATGTCCCTCCCTGAGGAATTCCGTGCGGATTTCGCCAGCATTTTCGAGGATGAGGTGCCGCAAGGACCGCAAGCGCCGCAACCCCCGCAACCCCCGCAAGCACCGCAAGCTCTGCAACCTCCACAAGCGCCGCAAGTGCCGCAACCTCCGCAAGTGCCGCAGCTTCCGCAACCTGCACAAAGCGCACGTGCCGCCACCAGCACCTGCTGCACATCCCGCAGCACCCCTGGCAGTGGAAGCGCCTGTCGCCCCGGCTCCTGCCGCAAGCCATGACGAATTGCCCCCGCCTGGCAATGATCAAGCTAGGCCACGTCCCGATCTTGGTGACAGCAGCGACAGTGACGTTGAGATGCTTTGTTTCATTCCTGCACCCAAAAGGGCCAGGGCTCGAGGTGTCAAGCAAGAGAGGCCAGAGCATTTGCACTTGCCTTTGCAAGCGCCACCCCGTGTGAAACTTGAAGCGTTGTATTGTCGACAGGGCCATGCGCTTGTGTTTGAGACTCCCCCACCAGAAGTGGTGTTGAATGAGCAACAGATAGCAACAGTTCGCATATTTTCAGACCACGTGTGATGTTTGTCAAGCCACAGTCAGAGATGGAACGTACAGATGCCAAGCCTGTGACTGGGACATTTGTGACACATGCGCACGTGCTAACCACCGTGGTGTGTATGGCGTGTAGAGTTTGTGTTTCAGTTGTCTTGCCTCGTCGCAAAACCAGCGGAGGTGTTTAAAGTCTCAGCATTAAGCAGCTCCTTTAAGTTGTGTTTGTAAAGTCTCAGCATCAAGCAGCTTTATGTTGCTAGCTGCGAGTTGAGACTGGCATGGTTCCACTTTTTGCCTCGTTGCAAAAGATGCGGAGGTGTTTAAACCCTGAAGTCAGCAATCTGCAAGAACGAGATGCAAAAAAGAAGCTTGCATTTGCAAGGCGATTGGCGCGGTCACAAAGCATACCAACGCAGTGCAGTTTTTGGGGTTGACTCGTTTCTTTTTCCTTCCGTCCATTTTCCGTCCAGACATTTCCCAGCATGGCTTTTTGCTGTGACATATTTCAGACATTAAGCAGGGGGTTGGGGGGACTGTGCTTGTATGACTTTTTCGCAGACGAGGGAGTGTGCTTGTGTGACAGGTTTCAGAGATAAGCAACGGAGTTGGGGCGACCGTGCGTGCATGACAAATTTCAATGAGAAGCAAGGGGGTCGGGGGGACTGTGCTTGCATGACAAATTTCAGAGATGAGCAAGGGGGTCGAGGGGAAATCTTAGAAATATGCACGGGGGTTGGGGGGACTATGCTTCTATGATAAATTTCGCATATAGGCAGCAGGGTTGGGTGTGCGTGTGTGACAAATTTCAGAAAAGCAAGGTGGTTGGGGTGATCCTGCTTGCATGACAAATAAGCCAGGGGTTTGGGGGGACTGTTTGCATGACAAGTCAAGAACGAGATGCAAAAACTGCTTGCGGAAGGGTTTAGGATGATCATTGAGCCTGAACTGCTTGAAGAAGGAAGGGTTTAGGGGATTAGGATGATTGTTGCGCCTAAATTGTTTGAGGAAGGTTTCGGGTGCTTATTGAGCCTAAACTGCTAGAGGAAGGGTTTAGGATGCTTAGTGACCCTAAACATGTTGAGGGAAAGAAGGAAGGAATGGTTTAAAATGATTTTTGAGCCTAGACTGCTTGAGGAAGGGGTTAAGATGCTTAGCGACCCTTAACTGCTTGAGGAAAAAAGGAAGGGTTGAGGATTATGGTGCTTAAACTGCTTGAGGAAGGGTTTTGGATGCTTAGTGACCTTAAACCTGTTGAGGACAGAAGGGAAGGAAGGGTTTAGGATGAGTATGGAGCTTAAACTGCTGGATTCACTGCAAGCACCAGTCCGTTACGAATGTACGCGAACAGCAACAAAAGAAGCACCAGCTGAACGCTCCCTTCTTTTGACTCGTTGGTGCAGATGCGGATGCAGATCCGCAGAGTCCGAAGAGACCGGCAGGTCGGCGGGCAACCCAAGAATGCTGGACGGATTCTCCGGACAGCTGAACATTGAGAACTTGTGAAACATGGTCGTCAGGGAACAACACACAAAACCCTCAACAACGAAGGATGTGATCTAACACCAGCTGGGCGGGGATGGCTATTCAGCGATCCCGGTACTATTAGTAATTATTCCGACCCTATATGATGCCGAGGCACATGTGGCCTGACTGGGCAGAGGGGACACATTGGCCCAATCTGTCCAGCCAGAGCGCAGGCCACAGCGAGTACGGGTGTGCGGCATGGAAGACGGAAGGAGGAGGGGAGGCGGCGGTAAAGCTTCTCTTCGCGAGTAACGGACTAGCACAAGCAGCAGTACCGGCCTGCGAGCCAAGACTGCGGGCCCGTTACGAATGTACGCGAACAGCAACAAAAGAAGCACCAGCTGAACGCTTCCTTCTTTTGACTCGCTGGTGCAGATGCGGATGCAGATCCGCAAAGTCCGAAGAGACCGGCAGGTCGGCGGGCAACCCAAGAATGCTGGACATGGTTTCAGGCTTCGACTTAACCCGACAGGGGCACAGCAAGCCAGCATTCTTCAAGCGGGAGCCAAAGGCGGAAAAGGCTCTTTTTCCAGCGGGTGTGTGCAGGTGCAGAACGAGGTGGAAAGGCTGCCCAGGGCACATCGCAACGCTCGGAGGGCTGGAAACCAAGCAAATAAGAATCATACCTCGAGCTGAGGCCGTCCGCAAGATCGTTGCGGAAACCAGGCACATGGTCAATGTGGACGGATAAACTGGCGTTCTTGCAATAAGAAGAAGGCCCGCAGCAAGAAGCTGAGGCCGCGCGCCAGCGAGAGACCTTTCCAGACGGCCGAAGAGTTGTCGCAGCGGAAAGTCACGTGGCGGAGGGTCACCAGTCGGAAGCAAACAGGACAGCAGGTGCAGGAAACCACACTGGGCGAGCAACTTCCAGGCAGCTAGGCTCGTCTGCAGGGAATTACGGAAAGAGTGCGTTCAGTTGCGACTGCGTGAAGGTGCACCAAAAGAACAAGCACGCGCCAGATGGCAAATGCACAAAGCCACCAGGACCTGCGAAGGAAGAAGACGCAGGCATCCGCGAAGGCTTCGCATTGAAAATGTGGTCCGGACTTGCAGATGTCCAGCCAAGAGAATGACCTCACGAAATGCATCGGAAACGACGCGATGCGTGTGTGACAAATCAGAAATTTGAACCCACAAACGTCGGCTGGGCAAATCTGACTTCTTGGAAGCACTGCTTTGTGCAACACGGAAGGTGGGAACCGACCGGGGCTGCCGCGAGATCGCTGGGCGAGCGCACAAGCAAATCTTCGGAAAGACATTCCGACAAGCGTTTCCAGGGCAGTACTGGTCCCGATACAGGGCCGGAACGCACGTTATTGCATTTATCACCTATTTGTTTCTCGTTCTAAGAAAGAAAATCCACGGTGGAGCCCATAGATGCAGCCAGGGAAATGAAGGAAGCAATAAGCCCTGACGACGAGTTTACAAGATAGGAATGCAGGCAACCGGAAGCAAGACCGGATCTGCAAGTGTGTTGAGAGAAAACTACGCAGTCGAAGAGTAAAGCTTGTAGGTCTTTGCCGTGCCTTTTGTCTTGTCTGATTGCCAGACGAAATCGAAAGGAAGAAGCTCAAGAAATATTGCCCCTGCTAATTTGGGCTTTGTTTAGAAAAAGATGTCAAGCACCGAAATGACACTCAATGTTCGGATATTGCTGTCTCTGGTGGTGTGGCACGATGCATGGTGATAGCATCTTCCAGCGGGCGTGACAACACCCTGTGTGGCACAGTTGCTGCCAACCTTAGCACTTCTATGGGCATACGCACGTTGCATTGTTCAAAACTGTGCTTGTCTTGAAATGTTCGAACACATGAAGCATGACACTCTTCCACCAAGCAACATGCATTCTGCTCACATCACTCGCTCTCACGTTCGAATCTTGGGGCTGGTTGGATCTCGATTCCTTCTCTAAGACCCAAGACTGTCGTTAAGTCTCGAAATGTCCTGTAAGAAACAGAACTTCTTTTCTCGAGAGGAAAATGTAGCTAACTCACTACCTCTCACAGGGCCTGAACAGAAACTCATCAGGTTCAGAACGACCGGTTTCTCACACGGTTTCTCCAAGGGTTTACAAACTGCCACTGAGACTGAAGAGCTGCAGCAGCCTCTCGTTGCTGCATCTCACGGTCTGCCACAAGGTCCAATACCTCAGCCACCTTCACGAGGGAGTCATATTTCAAAGAGTGAAGCCACACCCTATGTCAGGAGCTGACTCCGTGTGCACAAGAGGTTGTGGCAGTATCCGGGAAGGAACTAGGCAGCTTAGTGAGCGTGTTGCAATCAGGGACCCTTGTTAGCGCGGACCTTCCTTACTTTGTGTGATGACAGTTTTGCTTGTCTGCTTGATGCATACAGGCTTAAGTATTGCTCTTCTTACCACTTTACCTTTACGGATGTCTACAGTAATTACAAACCAACACAAACAACATAAAACTGATCGGAAGTGAATTTGTGCAGAAAAGCAAGCACTAAAACAACAAGCAAATGTTTTGTTCACTGCAACATTTCGATGTTGTTTTTTTTTTGTTTCCCACGCTTCACCGCCGCCCCGATGCTTTCCTGGGTTGCTTTGAACTTCTCCAGCATGCTCTCTCCTTAAGTTTCCGCTTTCTGCCGGAGATACAGCCTGGCCATGGCTTCCATGGCTGGGCCCACTCCCGTGTAGCTGCTTTTCCCGTGCCCCTTGTACCAGGTGCCGTGGCAACTGCTGGACTTTTTTGCCCTTCCCTTTGCCTTTTTTGCCCTTCGCTGGCTGTGCCTCTCGAGGATCTGGGCGGGGACGTTTGGCAGGATGCTTCTCCAGTTTCCTCACGTTGGCAAACTCTTGCGGCAGTATGGGCATTGTTTCGTGGAAGGCAGCAGGAAGGTTTTACAGTGGGGCTCTATTTCCTCAGCAGGTATCCAGATGTCAGGGTGTGCTTTCTGCATGTGCATCTTGAGAGAGCGAGGGTCATATTGTTTTTGCCCACAACCGCAGCAAGAGTCGCGCAGGAAGTCTGCTTCCTGACTGTTCGGAGTGCGACCTGTCGGCACTGGCAGCATGATGTGTGTGTTGTTACCGTTCCGAAGTGTGAAGGGAAATCTGGGCATGACTGGGATAGCAACAGCGGCCTGCGCTAGCTTCATGAACTGTATTTGGAACAGTACCTGACAGTTTTGAGAGTGAGCTCTGGCCGCACGTCTGTCAGCAAACTTGGGAGTCTGACAATAGGGACAGCCATGGAGGTAGGTAACGTCCTTGGCATATTGAAGACAAGCATGTTCGGCGTGTGCTCCTGCTTTTTTCCATTCATCAGCATGAGACCCCCGCATGTGAATCTTGGTGCCTCCTCCCTCGTCCAGTAGTCCATTGCCGACAGAGACTGCAATGTTGAGTTAGCTCTTGCCGCAAGTTGCTGAATTGTTGAAGAACTGAAAGAGGAGTATGATTGGCTATGCATGGGAGGTCAGTGATGCGTTCAGCCTCGGATGTGGTGAGTTCATGTATTGGGGTGATGGCGCTCCCTTTGTCGTTGCTTGACTCAGGAGTAGCCTCATGGGCATTCTGTAGGGTGGTGTCCCCTGTGGAGCTGGGGGGTTGGAGGTGGTGTTGCCAGTCCCTCGAGAGACAGGCATTGGTATAGATGTGTCGTTGCAAGTTTTGCCACGTGTGGAATGGCTTGCTGCACCATCTGCAAATTGGCAGGCCTTGACTACCATGCGCATGCCGGTCAACTTGCTTCCATTGTTCATAGCCATCCTGGACAGGCAACATATGGGTGGCAAATGACCGAACAAGGCCAGATGCATTGGAGTCGAGAAAAACACTTCGTTTGCGTGATGCAGGGAGAGTCGTCGGCGGTGCAAGATCTCAGAGAGAGGTTTTGTTTGTTGTGCACGACGAAACGGACAAGCCTGTCATCTGAAAGAAGTGTGTGCCATCGCTGCCGTAACTCAGCCCTTGTTGAGCAAGGCATTGCCCTTGCCCTTAAAAACACGATCAACATCGGACCTTCTGTGTCACCACCAGGCGGTGGCTGCCGGACTGCTTCCAACACAAACTCTGCTGGATTTTGCTGGTTTCTAGATGCGCAGGAAGAACCCGGACAAGAGTGCCAAGCATGATGTGGGGAGATACGGCAAGGCCCGATACCCGCTCGTACTCCTGCTACCCGGTCGAGACCGTCGATCTGTTCGCGGATCGTCCGATCCTTGCTGAATGCTGGGAAGCTCATGATCGTGTTGAGAAGCGCTAGTCCCCTCACTTTTGACTTAGAGGAGTATGTTGACTAGTTGACGCCAGGTCTCCAGTCCGTTGCGGTTGGAGACTTGCCGGAGAAGGATCTTTGGTTTGTGAAGCAGAAGACTGCTAAGGATTCTGTTTTTTTTCAACCACAGTGCAAGGCCAAGCAAAAAACCCTCAAGCTTTTAAAAAGAGAGTTCAAACTTGAAATGCTGCGCCGCTTTTGCATTGTGTTTTGTTGCGTGTTTTTTTCCACTCCGCAAGAATTCTGCTTGTGCTGCTTCAACAGCACTTGTCGCACTGCAAGCTCTTTGACGAGCACTTGTGCCACTTCAGCGAGCACTTGTGCCGTTAGTCGTCGAAGAATTTCTGTTTTAAAAACTTTTGAAAGAGATGTTTTTGTTTGTTTCTGCGACATTATGCCGCTTTTGACAAGCACTTGTGCCGCTTCAAACTTTAGATCAAGTTGCTTCTGCACCTTAAAGAAAAGTATTTCCAGACGTGCGCGGTGTTGTGCTTACGTTTGCATTCAAAACTTTGGAAGTAGACCACAACCAAGGAGAGCTTTTTCAGACGCCCATTTTGTTTTTTAAGAAGAGAGAAGGAATCAATCCAATCCCTCTGAACCTTTTCGTTTTTCAAGGCCAGAGAAGTTTTTTTAAATTTCATTTTTCGAAACCAGAGAAGTGAGACGCCAAACATTAACTTCCCTTCAAGAAGAGAGAGAAGGGGAATTTTCTCTTCCACTTCTCTCGCGCCGCAAGGTTCACACAGGTGTGTTTGCAATTTACCAATGTTTGCAGGCGCAGCTTTTGGAGCCAGACCCTTTGAAGGCGCTTCTAAGGGGGAGTTAAGGGGCTTAAGAGAGGCTTCAGGGGGCTTAAGGGGGAGCTGAGGGGGGGCTTAAGGGGGGCTTAAAGGGGGGCTTGAAGGGTTTGACCCTTTGCCTCCCCCGAAAAAAGTCATTGCTTAAAGGGAGCGTGAAGGAGGGCTAAATGGAAGAAGAGAAGAGTCGAGTTCTATTCTTTAAGAAAAGAGAGAAGGGATTTATTCTAAATTCCACCCCCCTGAAACCTTGTTGTTTTTTTGTTTCATTATTCGAGGCCAGAGAAGTGAGACTCTAAACAGTAATTTATCTTGAAGATGAGAGAGAGGGATGTATTCTAAATTCCACCCCCCCTCGAAACTTGTTTTGTTTTTTGGATCTCATTTTTCGAAACCAGAGAAGTGAGACTCTAAACATTAACTTCCCTTCAAGAAGAGAGAGAAGGTAATTTATTCTAAATTCCACCCCCCTCGAATCTTGTTATGTTTTTGTATTTGTTTTTTGGCTTTGCATTTGTGTTTTGTTGCATGTTTTGTTTTTTTCTACTTTTTTGAAAGCTCTGCGAGCATTGTGTTGCTGAGCACTTGTGCTGCTTCAGCGAGCACTTGTGCCGTCGGCGAGCACTTTGCCGCTTAGTCCAAGAATTTCGGTGTTGAAATCTTTGTGTTTTGTTGAGCTCTGCGACATTGTGCCGCTCTTTGACGAGCAATTGTGCCGCTTCAGCGAGCACTTGTGCCGTGGCGAGCACTCTGCAACTTGCAAAAGAGATGCTTTTTTCGCGAGACACCCGTCTTTAAGCTTGTTATGCCGCTTTGCATTTTGCTTTTTGTTGAGTGTTTTGTTTTTTTGTGCTTTTTCAAACCTCTGCAAGCATTGTGCCGCTCTTTGACGAGCACTTGTGCCGCTTCAGCGAGCACTTGTGCCGTCGGCGAGCATTTTGCCGCTCAGTCGTCTAAGAATTTCTGTTTTGGAAACTTTCGAAAGAGATGTTTTTGTTTTATGTTTTTTTGAAGCTCTGCGACATTGTGCCGCTCTTTACGAGCACTTGTGCCGCTTCAGCTTCAGATCAAGTCTGATGAAAGTTTCCAGAATTCTCGCGATTCTGTGCCCGCGCAGTGGACACATCTCTGGAAATTTTTTTAGCTTCTGCACTTCGAAGAAAAGTATTTCCAGGTACACACAGGTGTGTTGTAATTTACCATGTTTGCAGGCTTCAAGGCTTTGGGAGTGAAGGCGCAACCAAAAAAGCTTTTTAAGGGCTTTAAGGAAGGCTGAAGGGGGCTTAAGGGGGAGCTGAGGGCTTAAAGGGGGGCTTAAGGGGGGGGGCTTTGGGGGGGCTTCAGGAGAGGAGCTTAAAGGGTGTTGAAGGTGTTGAGACGCCCTTTTGGTTTAATTATATTCTTTAAGAAAAGAGAGAAGGGATTTATTCTAAATTCCACCCCTCTGAAACCTTTTCATTCTTCAAGGCCAGAGAAGTGAGACTCTAAACAGTAATTTATCTTGAAGATGAGAGAGGGGGTTTCTTCTAAATTCCCCCCCCTCGAATCTTGTTTTGTTTTTTGGATTTCATTTTTCGAAACCAGAGAAGTGAGACGCTAAACATTAACTTCCCTTCAAGAAGAGAGAGAAGGGAATTTTTTTAAAATTCCACCCCCCTCGCGCCGCAAGGCACACACAGGTGTGTTTGCAATTTACCAATGTTTGCAGGCTCTTTTCTTGCGAGGCTTAAGGGGTTTAAGGGGGGCTTTGGAGCCAGACCCTTTGAAGGCGCTTCTAAGGGGGAGTTAAGGGGCTTAAGGGAGGCTTCAGGTGGGCTTAAGGGGGAGCTGAGGGGGGGGGCTTAAAGGGTTTGACCCTTTGCCTCCCCCGAAAAAAGGTCATTGCTTAAAGGGAGCGTGAAGGAGGGCTAAATGGAAGAAGAGAAGAGTCGAGAATTTTAAATTCCACCCCCTTAGTTTCTTGTTATCCTGAAGGGGCTTCAGGGGGGGCTTCAGGGGGGGCTTAAGGGGGGGCTTAAGGGGGGGGGCTTAAGGGGGGCTTAAGGGGGAGCTTAAGGGGGGCTTAAGGGCTTAAGGGGGGCTTAAGGGGGGGCTTAAGGGGGGGCTTAACGGTGGGGTTTAACGGGGGGGCTTAAGGGCTTAAAGGGGGGCTTAAAGGGGGGGGCTTGGGGGGGGGGGGCTTCAGGAGAGGAGCTTAAAGGGTGTTGAAGGTGTTGAGACGCCCTTTTGGTTTAATTTTATTCTTTAAGAAAAGAGAGAAGGGATTTATTCTAAATTCCACCCCCCTGAAACCTTGTTGTTTTTTGGTTTCATTATTCGAGGCCAGAGAAGTGAGACTCTAAACAGTAATTTATCTTGAAGATGAGAGAGAGGGATTTATTCTAAATTCCACCCCCCTCGAATCTTGTTTTGTTTTTTGGACTTCTTTTTTCGAAACCAGAGAAGTGAGACTCTAAACATTAACTTCCCTTTAAGAAGAGAGAGAAGGGAATTTGTTCTAAATTCCACCCCCCTCGAATCTTGTTATGTTTTTGTATTTGTTTTTTGGATTTCACTATGCGAAACCAGAGAAGTGAGACTCTAAACATACATGTCAATCTTGCCCGGCTTAAAAAAGCGGGGGGGTTGGGGGGGGCGCAGCCCCCCCCATTTGCAAACACGATGCTTGCATTATGGGCTTAACAAGCATTCCTATGCTTTGAAGCAAACCTGCCCGGCTTACAACAAGGAGGGCCTTTTGTCAAGGTGAGGCTAGGGGAAGCGGCTGCGGCCTGCACGTACCCGACGCCTCCTTTGTGCAGTGACGTGGCGCGGGGCTAAGCCGAGAACCCATGTTTTGTTTTGTTTTGTTTTGTTTTGGAGATGATTCATATGCTTCCACGCAAACTTGCCCCGCTTAAAAAAGCGGGAGGGTTGGGTAAAAAAGCCCGGGGGTTGGGGCAAACACGTTGCTCGCGTCATGGGTTTGAGTGGATTCAAATGCTTTTGTTTGCCTCTTAAAATGCTGCTTAAAACCCTCCACAGAAGGGCCAGGAAGTATTACGCCTCTTACACTGCTGCCCAAGCCCTCCAGAAAAGACCCAGAAGGCCCAGCAGGTATTACGCCTCTTAAACTGCTGCCCCGACCCTCCAAAGAGGGCCCAGCAAGTATTAGGCCTTTTAAACTGCTGCCTAAACCCCCACAGGGGGCCCAGCAAGTGTTACGCCTCCTAAACTGCTGCCCAAATCCTCCAGAAAAGACTCCGCAAGTATTGGGCGTTTTAAACTGCTGCCTAAACCCTCCACCACAGGCCCAGCAAGTGTCGAGTGGGCATTGGGCCTCATTGACAGCTGCCTAAACCCTTTGTGCAGATGTTTTGTTTTGTTTTGGAGATGATTCATATGCTTCCACGCAAACTTGCCCGGCTTAAAAAAGCGGGAGGGTTGGGTAAAAAAACCCGGGGGTTGGGGCAAACACGTTGCTCGCGTCATGGGTTTGAGTGGATTCAAATGCTTTTGTTTGCCTCTCAAAATGCTGCCCCTTCAAGCCCCCCTTGAACCCCCCTCGAAGCCTCCTTGAAGCCGTAAGCCCTCTGGGGGGCGTAAGGGGGGGCTTTAAGGAGACTTAAAGGACGGCAGCAAGGGGGGGGGGCTTGGGGGGGGGGCTTTAAGGGGGTGGCTTAAGGGGGCTTTAAGGGGGGCTTTAGGGGGGGGGCTTAAGGGGGGGGCTTTTAAGGGGGGCAAAAAAGGGGGGGCTTAAGGGGGGGCTTAAGGGGGGGGCTTAAGGGGGATTGAGAGGACTGTGCTTGTGTGACAGGTAAGGGGACGCAAAGAGCAGGTTTTGCAAATAAGCAGGGCGGTTGAGGTGGCTGTGCTTGTATGAAAGGTTTCACAGGCGTTGCAGATAAGCAGGGGGGTTGGGAGGACTGTGCTTGTGTGACAGGTAGGGGGACGGGTTTCGCAAAAGGCAGAGGGGCTGTGCTTGTATCTCCCCAGATAAGCAGGGGGGTTGAGGGGACTCTGCTTGTATGAGAAGTTTCACAGGCGTTGCAGATAAGCAAGGGAATTGAGAGGACTGTGCTTGTGTGACAGTTTCCAAAT
>CAJNDS010002071.1:185000-240000 GCA_905221605.1 Symbiodinium natans | reverse complement strand
AAAGCCCTTAAGGATCCCACAAATGCTGTGTTCAATTTTTTGAGTTGGGGCAAAGCGGTTTTGACAGTATTGTGGTATGCTGGCAGAATTTTGAAACAACAATGTCTGGTGGTCTTGCTTCTTGTCAGCCAAAACTTGAAAGAACAAAGCCTTCGAGATCAAAATTAAAATTTTGCAGTTGGGGCAGAGCGGTTTTGAGAATATTGTAGTCCCAGGGTGGTTTCCAGCCAGGGGCTTGTTCCAGCTAAGCAGCAGCAGAAGTAGGCGCGGGCACACATTTGCAACAAGAACTGGAAGCTGAAAGTGCCGAAGACAAGGGCAGTGTCAGCAGCCGCCAGACCTGCGGAACTGGAAAGTTGTGACCGACTTGCTCTTACAATGGGCCTGCAGCTTGTTTATGATCATGGCCAGTTGAGGAACAACAGTCCCGGGTTCAAGAACTCCAGCTGCGCGAGGGCGTTGACGCCAAAAATGACGGTAAGCTGGCCCAAACGCGTTCACAACACACTACACAAGTGCGACTGCGGTCTGCCTTGAGGTTCCCACCAAAGCACGCGTCAGAATGGGTAAGTTCCTATACCTTCAAGCTCCAACAGGAATCATGAACACGAAACATGCGCGCACCACCAATAACTTGACCTGAGGAACGACATTGACAATTTAAACCGAGTGCCATTGTTCCGGTGTATTCTCCATGCCCCAACGCCAGCCTCCACGCAAGGGCAATACACATTTTGAGCATGTACAGAAATTACAGAACTACATAACACAAAGCCGAAGGTTGAAGCTGCAGATGCCATGAAAACCTGACATGTTTGAGAGCGCCTGCCTCAGTGCCGACACAGCTTGGCCCCTGCAATCTATATCACGCTACCTTAGTTTACGACAAACCACCTGTTCCACATCAAGTCGATTGTTGTTCCTGTGCAGGTTTCGATGCTTGCAAAAGCTTTTATGTATAGCAGCAATTGGACTGTCTAAAGGTGCACAGCATGCGGTGATCGCCAACCCCGCTGAAATGAGCATTGGCGCTGGCAAGCAAGAAAAACACTCCGCGCTTTTAGGCGACCAATCACATGTCTGCGAATCTCGCAGAGTTGGCAAATCAAGGCAGCAGATTGATCTGAAGCTGCGAAGCAACGAGCTACACATTCTGCTGCTGTTGTTTGCAGCAAGTTTGAAACCAGTGCTCCATCTCTTCCAGGCATTCTTTCGATATGTCCTATAGCTGCATGCCAGATCATTGCAAGTTGAAGCGTTCGCAAAGTCGACGAGGTGCACTGCTGATTCATCAAGCCAGCCGCAAAGCACAAGGAATGAAATTCCAATGCAGCCTGCAGGCAAACCCTTCTAGAGTGAATTTCGGGATCGCATGTGCATTCACTGCTAGAGACAACACTTGCGAACAAAACAAGGACCATCAAGGACCCATAACCCATAGCTCCTGCCTCTGTTTATTCTACTGCAAAAGCCTTTGATCGTTGGTAACTTAGGCACACGCCACTTGCTGGTGCTCTACTTGCAGCGCGGCAGTTGGCGGACGAGAGCAATTAAGTGCCACAAGCAAACAATCATGACGCAGCTTGTTGCTGCTGGGGCACTGCAGGACTTTTGGCATGCACACAGCGCTTGGCCTGGCTGCAGCATTTGGCTCTGCGAATCCTTATTACAGTCAGCCTTTGCTGACCTGCTGCATTGCGGCTCAGTAGAAGAATACCGCAGACACCGCAGGCGTGACAGTGGCTTCCCTCCAAGGCGAATGAAGCCGTCACGGCCAGAACCTCCTTTTGCTCCGCCTCCACGCGCGGTGCTTGAAAGCTCTGACACCTGTGGAGCTCTGTGGTACGACCTCCTTCAACAGCATTTGGATCACGTGGTTCTGAGGGCCTGACAACGATGGGAAGGTCTTGGCGGGAGACATAGATGAGCCACTTGCCGAAACTAATTTCAATGTCGCAGCAGTAGACAGTTGGCAGTAGATTCAGTCCCGAGGTTCAAAGCCTGGGAGGAGGCCATGAAAACGCCTGCCGAACTGAGACTGAAATCAGGCCGCACACTGCCTCCCTGTGGGATGTTAAAGTCCAGGGCTTGCACTTGCAGATGCTTGCAGTGCTTGCAGTGCTTGCAGTGCTTGCAGTGCTTGCAGTGCTTGCAGGTGAGCGGTGGCGCGGCTTCAACTTCGGAGCGAAGAGGTCAGAGATCAGCAGAGTCTCGCACTTGCCTTCGGCCTTCGCATTGTGGCTCTTCTTAGTTGCCGCTCGAAGGTCGATTGCTGGAGAGGTCGTGTTCTGCACGGCGATGATGGGCTATCCCGAATCCTTGACGGACCCATCCTTCGAAGGCCAATACGGAATTATTCAGACTTCACCTTTCGAAACTGAACCGTTGAATCCCTTTGGAGGCCAAATCCTTGTGCTGACCTATCCAATCGTCGGTAATTATGGCGTGCCACCCGACGAGAAAGACGAACAAGGGATACCAAGGTCCGCGATGTGGTGACGATCGCTGCCTGTGCGCTTGGACTCATTTTCGCTAGTCCCTGCATTGTCGCAGGTATTTCGAGGGATCGCGGATCTATCCCGTGGCAGTCGTAGTGTCGGAGTATTCTTTCGCGGCATCCCACTATTCCGCCGTGAAGAGCTTGTCTACGTGGCTTGAACAGCAGGGGCCTCAGCAATGCAGCTGAAAGCTGAAAGTCAATGTAACAACACGTGCTGGACCGTCCGCGTCGTGGACTTAGGCACAACGTGCCTGGGATTTCTGGCGTGGACACGCGCGCCATCACGAAACGTCTTCGACAAGAAGGCCGCCGCAGACGGCAACAACCTCTGCTGTGGCCCATGCACCCAAGGATCAGCTCTTGGTGCTGTGGTCGTCGGGGGTGATGCAGCACCACAATGGGAGGATTGCTTATCTGGAAATGGGTTCACATGTTTGCATGTGATTCCATCTTCCAAGTGACAAGAAAGATGTCCCAGTCAGCGGTAGGATCCAAACGTGAAGAACTTGGTGGCCCAAGTGTCTGTGCTGGGCCGTCAGTGCGGCCTGATGAGCTGTGGCCAGTCCTAGAATTGCTGGATGCACAGGTCCAGCCCCAAACTGTATCAGCCCACCCGTGATGAAGCGGATGAGGGTGCCTCCCCAAGACCCGTGCCCAGCCCGGTGATCTCGCGTGGGGTGGTCTTTGGACTGTTAGGTGAGCCTCCGCTGGTGGTGGCTGTTGACTGTGGCATGAAGAACACTCCCTCAGATGTTTGCTGGATATCGTGCTTGAGTCGTTTCAGGTAGTGTCTTGTGTTTTGGATTGCTCCAGAGGGAGCAAGTATAAGTATCGAGGCTCAACATCGTGCGGTACTTCATCCACTACCTTCGAGTCCGCCTGAAGGTGGTGCCATGGGACTATGACTTCTCCAAGGAGGCTGGCTTGCATGGCTTGCTGACAGCTCCATATTGAGACGTTCCGTCAGTAGGAGGCCGAAGGCTGTGAAATTCTTACAGTAGTTTGACGAACACAAGCCGATTCTTGTTGGCAGTCTACACCTTTCTATTGATTGATGCGTTTGGAGGAGTTCGATGGCCTTTTCATCAGCAATGGTCCTGGCGATCCGGAGAAGTGCGGAGCTCAAGAACAAGTCGTCAGAGTGACAAGGCAGGGGGCCGGGGGTCGTCGCACTCAGGTGTGAAGCAACCGTGAATTGCCTCCGAAAAATTATGCAAGAGCGACCGCACTTGCCCATTTTCGGCATCTGCTTGGGGCATCAGCTGCTTTCCCTTGCAGCGGGTTGCAAAACCTACAAGATGAAGTTCGGCAACCGAGGTGTGCCAGGAGCTTACAGTGGGGGCTCACTGTGCACCCTACTGGACCCTACTGGTAGCTGCCACACGTAGCCGAGGAACCAGCCGTGCGTGGACCTGCGCACGGGTCGCTGCTACATCACCTCTCAGAACCACGGCTTCGCTGTGGACGACTCGAAGCTGCCGGATGGTTGGCACACCCTTTTCACCAATGCAAACGATGGCTCAAATGAGGGCATTGGCCACAAGGACAGATCACACAATCCACCACAATCCTGTCGTGGAGCTTCTGGTATTGCTCCCCGCAGGAGAAGCCATGGTTTTCAGTGCAGTTCCACCCCGAGGTGGGCAACTGTCCTTAGCTTCATGTCATGACAGCTCCTTCGCAGCGTTCTATGATCCTGGGTTGCGGCCTGCTGACGCAGGCCTGCTGTGGTCCTGTGGACACTGCCTTTCTCTTCGATGATTTTTTCAAGATTCTGAGGCGCGTCCGGGGAGGGACGGGGGTGGCTCCGGGAAGGGACGGGGGTGGCCTTTGCTTCGTGGCTTCGCAGTGTCGAGGAACTCGGCAGGAAGGAGTTTGACAACCATCAGTTACAAGCACCCGCAGGCGATTTCAAAGGCGAGACCGTGCACACGGAGCAGCTGTTGTGCCGACAAATTCGTGAGCTCGAGAAGCTTGTGAGGTCTTGGTGCTGGGGTCCGGCGGTCTGACAATCGGGCAAGCTGGTGAATTCGATTACTCCGGGAGCCAGGCCATCAAGGCCCGACTTCGTGAAATCTTCTCTGCAACCCGCTGTGCCCTCCATGCTTGCCTTGCCAAGGCACTGCGCGAGCAGCACGTGCAGTCGGTGCTGCACCCCCGACATGATTTTGATCTGCCTCTGCCATGGCAGCCTTTTCGGAGATCTCGCAGTTCAGCATCGATTCCAGGATCAACCCCAACATTGCGACCGTCCAAACATCCCGGGGCTTGGCTGACCAGATTTACTTCGTCCCGGTTACACCGGAGTTCGTAACGAAGGCCGGCCGCTTGTTTGCCACTTGTCCCAAGTGTGCACCACTGACAGCCGCCCTCTCCCTCTCTCTCCCTCTCTCCCCTCCCTGCCCTCCCTTCCTTCGTGCCTCCCTTCCTTCCTCCCATCCCTTTCCCTCCCTCGCAGGTAATTGACAAGGTGAGACCGGATGGATTGTTTGCCGCATTCGGCTGGGAGCCCAGACAGGCTATCGCTGCGGGCTGGAGAGTAACAGTGAGCTTCCCTAGGCCTAGGCCTAGGCCTAGGCCTAGGCTCTTTCTGCTAGGTGGGCAGACGGCGCTGAACTGTGCAGTTGCACTTCACCGCGATGGCACTCTCAAGAAGTATGGCGTGAAGGTGCCGACATGCTGCTAGGAATGAGAGTATACATGAGTATACATGACCTGGCGGCGAGCCAAATCGCATTGTGCGTCTATCGTGCGGAGGTTCTCGGCACGCAAATCGATTCCATTGTTGCAACGGAAGATCGCGAGATCTTCAAGGCAGGGAAGAGGTCCAATGTGAAGATCATCTATTTTCTTTGCTCTGAGCCGACCACTTTCCCAGGTAGGCGTCGAGAGTCTCGGCGAGAAGTGCGCGCAGTCTGCATGCGCAAACACCTTCGAGGAGGCACGACAAGCGCCGGCCTCATGCTTGCTGCAATGCGATGCATATTGGGGATTGTTATGGTCAGTTCTGAGCATCGAGGAGTACGACCTTATCATCCCTTATCCTCGAAATGCACCAGCAAATGAAGTCTGCAAACATGGCAAGTGTGCTTCAACACACTTCTTAAGCAAGACAAGTGAGCATCACATCGGTAGCCCGTGCTGCGCAAGGGTTCTTTGAGACCATCGAAAGCGGCAGTAGTCATGCTTCAGTTGGGCTTGGGAACTTTGCATGCCAGCAAGGTCGCCCGTGAGATTGGATTTCCGGTGTGGGGCCTGGATTTTCACCAGCCATTGCACTTTTGCAACATGGCCCGCTTCAGGTGCTTGTTCGAGCTGCGTTTGCATTGGGTGGTCTGGGAAGTGGCTTTGCGTCGAACGAGGCCTTGAAGTAGCACGCAGTTGCACGAGTGCATCGCCCAAGCTGAGTTTCCTGCAGGAAGACCTGGAGGTGCTTCTGACTCGAGCTTTCGCCACCTCGTCTCAGGCAGGATGCCAGGGCTCACGCCGTCTGCACACCCTGCTGCCTGTACCTTTCGAGGTTTGTAGTGTTTGTTGTTTGGCTTTGCCTTGGCAGGGATCGGCTTCAATGCTCGTACATGCCACACACGAAATTGTGAATTCATGTTTCCTTCATTGGAATGGCATGTGACTCGTAAGGGCCAGGGTAAGTTTGCGTGCGGATCACGGGCTGCTCATGCGTGCGAGGTCATCATCGATGAGTGCTTGAAGGGATGGAAGGAACTGGAATACGAAGTGGTGCCAATGCCTCAATTTCTCGGCGCTGGCTGCCAGCTTTTCAGTGCAGCCACATGCTGGGACATATGCCGTATGCACATGGAGAGCCCTGCTACCGTTGCTACCGCAAGGCGTGATTCCCGGGACAACTGCTTGGTCGTCTGTAACATGGAGAACCTGGATCCAATGGGTGTACACACAGGCGAGTCCATTGTGGTTGCGCCGTCCCAGACGCTTTCGAACGATGAGTATCACAGACTGCGGGCCGTTGCTATCAAGGTGATGCTCTTAGTAAGCGCCAGCCAGTCAAGCAAAGTTAGAATGCCAAGCCGGATTTCGGTTGCACGCGCCAAGGTGATTCGTCATTTCGGTATCGTTGGCGAGGCCAACATCCAGTATGCCTTGGATCCGAATTCAAACCGTGCCCTGGCTGCAATGTTGGTTGACATGGCTCATGCAAGGACTCTGTATCACTGCAGTGCCAGGCTACCGCATTGTCGAGGTGAACGCGCGGCTTTCCAGAAGCAGTGCACTCGCCTCCAAGGCACAAAACAGGTGAGCTGTGAGCACCTGCGGCACCTGCGATGGTGAGGCAACCGGGTATCCGCTTGCCTACGTTGCTGCCAAGCTGGCCCTCGGCTCCTTGCATCAAACCAGTCCCAAGAAGACTCTACAGTTGACCTGGCTCCTGTGGGAAAGAACCAGGCGAAGCTTTGTGCATTTCGTCCTTGTCAGGTCACGATCTCGTGAGCTTGAGGAATCAAGTTACACGCTCAACCACTGCGTGCTTTGAGCCCTCCTTGGACTACTGTGTTGTGAAGGCCGTACACTCGTCCAGCCAGAGTGCGAGAGGGTTTTGCACGATGAGCCTGTTTTTTGAGTCTGACAGATCCCTCGCTGGGATATTGACAAGTTCCCCACTGTGGAGCGCACTCTGGGGACGCAGATGAAGAGTGTCGGCGAGGTTATGTCCATGGCACGGTCATTCCCCGAGGCAATTCAGAAGGCACGGGGCACGGGTCGGGGTTGCGGCATGCGCTAAGAGGTGTAGTCAAGTTTTCCTCGGACAGCCCTGGTAGGCATTGCGCATGGTCAACGAAGGGTCCGTCGGCTTTGATGGGAGTTGGCCAGACGCCTAACTGAAGCAGTGCAAAGAGCCAGATTTGGGTCTACCCCCCCCTCTTCAGGTACTTGCGCGCACGGTCGTCAGCGGCAGTCTCCAAAGACGGCAACATCGAGGAGGAATTGAGATATCCAGGACCGCCACGCCCTCAGGAGTGTGCGCAATTTACCTTTACGGCTTGGACTGGCTGAAACTTCGAATGTCAGAGGCTGACGTTGATCATCGTTGATCTGATGAAGATTGATTGTTGAGCCTTGAACGAAGGCTTCGGATGTGGGCGATCGCGCATGCCTTCGAGAAGAACTACTCTGTCGAGCAGGCGAGGGAAGGAGACTCGAAGCAACACCCTGTTGGCAGAGCAGACCTTGACAGGTCTACCAGCTCACCAAAATCGACAGATGGTTTTTGGCGAAGCTCTTCTCTGTGCCTCAAGGGTGATCAGTGAGGTGATCATGCGCTGCTCGGGGTCATGTGATGTGCAGGTGCATCAAGGTCGCAGGAGAATGGAGGGAATGGGCAGCCTGGATGGCTTGCAGAAGGCATCGGCATTTCTTGGACTCGACAGGCTGTGGACTTGTGCGTGGTCTGAGAGGGCCTTGGACAAGCTGTGAGGCTGGCCCCGATTTCCTTCGCCGAGTGAAACAGCTCGGATTCTGCGACAGGACAGGGACACAGCTGACACAGCTTTGCTCCTCACCTGTCACAGACCGGACTCTAAAACTCCAACATGAAGGGCATCGTCTCTTGTCGGAAGGCAGATTGCCAAAGCAGTCGGCAGCAATGCAGAAGCAATCATGAACCTGCGTGCTGGCTGGAGCATTCGGCTGGAGTCCCAGCAAAGGTTCTTGTCTCCTTGGTGATTTTGAGCCTCAGATGACTGACCGACGAGGCCTTGCGTGAAGCAGGTGGACACCCTGGCGGCAGAGTTCCCGGCAAAGACGTTTGCCTCGCCGGTTCTTCTGCTGCGGGCTCTGTGTGCTGCTCTGATCTGCTCTGTTGCTCTGCCAGGAATTATTTGTACTTGTCTTACGTCGGGACCCAGCACGACGTGCCTCCACTGAAGAGCGAGAAATTGGCTCCTCACAAGGTGCGGCGTTGACGGATCGTGAATGCTTGAGGCGGTCTGCCGCCTCACTTCTGCAGGATTCTCTGTATGACAGCGCCTTCGGAAGGGGCAAGCTGGACGAGGAGCCCAAATGCCCCAAAGCGTAACGATCTTGGATACCTGCCCCTTGGAGGAGTCGGGCTTCACCTTGCCAACCAGGAAGCTCGCAAAGACTCAGTCATCTCCCGGAGGGTGGAGCCCTTCGCTGATGAGTGCGCAGTCCAAGGAGGCAGACTCGGGGTGTCTTTTTGCCTGGAAGGGCCTCGAGACCTAGAGGACATAGAGCTACGTTGTAGCCGCTAGAGTCGGGCAACACGGAACCATGGGCCAGAAGCATGAAAGGTTCGAGATCGGAAATGAGGAAGGAATGGGAAGAGACTCACAGCGTGACAAGACAAACTCCGCCGACTCACAGTGCCCTGACATGCCCTGACCAAGACCAAGGCCCAAGGCTTGCCATGGCTTGTCCTTGCGTCCTGATATGTCCTGATAGCACAGCATTGCCAGTCCCGGCATCGTCCCGCCATGGGCGCAAGTCGATCCTCGCCCAAGTCGATACTTTGCAGGTTCCTCCCCCACTTGACTTGGGCGCTGACAAGGACGAGAAAGCGGCATTCATCGTCCCTCGGCTCCGTCATGCTTCCTTCTGCACCACTCGACAGGATGTCGACTGTCCCTGCGCCCTACACTATATTGCACTATCCTACACTGAGCCTCAGCCGTGGTTGTAAAGGTGCTTGGATCCGGATGCTACCGGATTGGAGCATCGGTGGAGTTTGACTGGGGCTCCGTTTCTGCAGTCAGGTAGGGCTGAAAGCTGGCGTCTGAATCTAAAGTACTCTGAAAATCTAAGAACCTCGTGTGCTGCAGGACTCTGCGAGAGACAGGTCATCGAGCAATGGCAACTCGCAGAAACTATTCCCGTGTAGTTTCCCCACGCTTATCCCCGCTATGACATCCACTCTTAGGTGATCAATTGCAACCCCGAAACGGTCTCCACTGATTACGACGAAAGTGATCGGCTGTACTTCGAGGACCTTGCCTCAGCATGCAATAGATAAGGACGAGTGGAAGAAGGCGTTGTGCGTTTTCCTGACATCTCGTGAGCGAGGAGCTCACGCTTGAGACCGTTAGCGAAATTTGCAACTTTGAGCAGCCGAATGGCGGGGGCCCCCTGTAAGAGCCGGCTTTGAGCCCGGCTTTGTTGTGCTACTTGAAGCTGCGAGCGCTCACATGCGCTCACTCAAGGCACTATTGTGTCTGTTGGCGGCCAAACGTTAATCAGCCGCGCTTACCTTTGGGATTCCGTTTGCTGGAACATCAGTGTTTTGGAAGATTTTGGAAGCACGTGCACGCATGGCAGGCCCAACAACTTGGCTCCCCAGCTGGACAAGCTTGGAATCAGAATACTGGGAACCGCAGCACAAAACATCGATCGTGCTGAGGAGACCACGCCGCAAGTTCTAAGTTTTCACGGCACTGCGTGTCGACTGCAGGACCGCTCCAAGTTCTCAAGCATGTGCGATGAACTCGACATCGACCAGCCTCAGTGGTCCGAATTTGTGCAGCTCGAGGAGCAAATCTCAGTGCTGAGCACGAGACTGTTTTTGGTATGTTTTGGTGACCCCTGTTCAGTTCGACAGGAAGCGCTGTTCTTCGCGAACAGTGTCGGCTTCCCTGTGCTGGTGCGTCCGTCCTACGTCCTCTCCGGAGCGGCGATGCGGGTCATTGACAGCGAGGCCGTGATGGCGGGAATTGCATCCTAAGCCCAAGGCCGTCCAAGCTTCTAAGGAGCAGCTGAAAAGCTTCTTGGGCACTTCGGCAGTTGTCCACTTCTCAGACCTCTTGGGAGACACCGTGCCAGCCAGAACTCAAGCACCTTTCAGGTTGAACAGGAGTTCCCAGTGGTGATTTCCAAGTACATCGAGGGAGCTAGGCCTCGGACATCGGACAGTGGCAGGAGAAGATTTCGCGATCTGTCCCTGAATGCAAGGGAGATCGAGTTCGATGGAGTTGGGTGCAACGGGGAAATCATCAACTATGCGATTTCGGAGCACGTCGAGGAGAGCCAATGCCCAAAGCACCGGATGCCGTAAGCTGAACACTTTTGGGACATCAGGATGCTGGCACTCACAGCGGTGATGCCACCTTGCTGCTGCCTTCCCAGCGCCTGTACCTTGAGACGAATCGGCGTGTCATGCAAATCGCCGCACAGTTGTGACACGGCAGCACTGGAAGTTTCTCATGCGCGCTCTCACATAAGGCATGTTGACCTTAGACTTGAGGCAAGCCTTTAAAGGGCACTCAAGGAGAGGAGTGACATGGCGTGACCTCGTGACCACTAAGTTTTTTGGCCGGATGGTGTGAGAAGCTGTAACAAAATTCGAGTCGGAAGTGTGAGCTCAAATTTTCCGAGGCTTTTGGACTAGAACTGAACGCTGAGTCTGTGGTCCCGGTGCAGGGAAGCTCGAAACAGGGCAATACACTTTGAATGAGACCAGCCCCGACCCCTGCCCTGACTGTTTCAGTCATGCGCCTTGTGGGAAGATGCTGCGACATGTGTGACGAGTGCCGACGGATGGTGAGCGTTGCATGCCGAGACGTTCCAAGTCCGGCCCTGACATGTCGGATACTTTCATGAACGGAAGGGGTGCTATGGTTTATCTGCAGAAGAGACTTGAAACTTTTCAAAAGCCCATCGACTTCGTGCAAACGGTGCATCGTGGTCTTGAGGGCAATGCATGTGAGACAAGCAACTCAGGTGCAAGGCCTTGAATATTTCCGGGCCTTTCAACGTGCAGTTCATGTCGCAGGTATGCGGGCTGTGCAGTGCCTCGCATGCGAATCTGCGATTCTAACGGAGGGAGAGCATGAGACAGAGCAGCATCCAAAATTTCCAGGATGCTGATTCATGCATTCATGACACCGGCTTGATGCAGGAAGCGGGAAGCCGGTCGATGCGGGCGGTGAAAGTCATCGAATGCAATGTCCGAGCATCACGAACCGTGCTCCTGCTTAAACTCTTGCCGATGCTGAACTTCAGAATGGATCTTCACACAAGAGGTACCGTTCGTGTCGAAGACCTTCAACATCAATTTCATCGAGCTGGCCACACGTGTCATGCTTGGCCAGGAGAGCGGTGCAATTTACCTGCGTGTGCAATTTACCAGTTGCGGGGGCGCGGCTTGCCGATGTGGGTGCCGTGTCGAGCGTGGTCTTCGAATGAATCTCAGGACATCAAACCGATGAAGGTGCATGTAAACGACTTTGACTTCGTTGCATGTAAGGCCTACCCGTGGCCTGATCACAGAGTGCAGTTTCGACAACCTGCATTGCAGTACCATGTGCAAGGCCCCTATGTTTTCCTTCCTGCGACTGAGTGGCTCCGACCCTCGCGTCGGAGTTGAGATGCAGAGCACCGGCGAGGTGCAGCAGATGCACTTAGGATGAAGCTGAGTATGAAGCTGAGTATGAAGCAAGTATTACTAGTAGCGCCTGCCGATTGATTGGACCCCCACGGACCCCCACGGACCCCCAACATCCCTTAACCTCAATGAGAGGTGGCCTGCTTCGGACACGATGCGCATGAGGCTGTTTGTCTTGATGCATGCTCGCATAAGTTACTGAAGTGAATTATCTGTGTGTTGTGAATTATCTCTCTGTGTGTGTCGAGGCATTCCTGAAATCCATAATTGCAAGTGGCATCAAGATTAAGTTCGAGCCGTGCGGGTCTGCCGGGCTGTGTTGCTGGTGCATCAGCACTACCGCGCTCACTGGATTTGCCGTGTTTGTCGGAGTTGCCAGGCTCCTGTTATCTTTAGGCCCACAGGACGCTAATGAGCACAGCCCATGAAGCTGTTTGCGGTCTCATGTCATATGAGCTTGCAGTTCGTAGTTTTGCAGCCACGCTGTCAGGAGGACAAGATGACAATTCTTGAGCACTTGCCCTTGCTAGACGAAATGGGCTATAAGTCCAACCCCTGGATGTGTGGAAAAGCCTCCGGTTGAAGAGAGTTTGTCTTTCACACCGCCTGCGCCTGAGGCTGTATGCCACTAGCGGAACAGCGTCGTTCCTTCAGGCCGCGGTGTTTGCCATGCTACGCTTGGCAGGGTGGGCGTTAAGACTGACATTCTGGTGTGGGGCAATTTATGTTCAACGCAGAACGGCAACATCATCTCGTCTCCATGTTGAGACACTGAGACACACACACAAATAGCAGCATGCTTGCAATTTAGCAAGACCGGGCTGCTGGCAAAGTGGCATCTCCACAGAGATGTCTAGCTGTTGTATTGGCATGCAAGCTCATCAGGCGCAGCGACCAAAGCGGAAAGGAGTTGAAATTCCCATTACCATTCTGAACAATGCTGCATCGACCTCAGAGGTTCTGGAGTGCATCATGCTGAAATCACCGAAGCCATCCAAGCAGTGCAAGCACATGAGAAGATCCAGGTCACGCAAAAGAAGCCCAACGTGACAGACGCGATCGTGGACCTTGTTGCTGACTGGTGCATGTCCTTGTCTTGATGGCATGTGCTGGGGTCGTCTCACAATGCCATCACCCGTGGGTGCAACAGTTCCCGTGACCAGCCTCTGGGCTTCAATGCAGTTGACATCTGCCGACTGTGGGTTGTCGATCTGCGAAACACGTGGCTGCCACATGTGCAGTGGCCCCACCGCCCGAAGCCAAATCCCGTAAAGTTGCAGCATGTTGCAGCCAGAAGTCCGGAAATGAGTTCGAGGTGACTCGCACGAGGCCCTCAAAGCCAGGAGGCTGCAAGGAGCTGCAAGGAGCGGCGACAGGCAAGGAGGGTCAACCAAGGAATCTGATCACGACAGGGGGTCTTTCGCCCGCAGTGGGGGCGAAAGGGGATGAAAGGTGGCGGTGGCAGAGAAAATCCGTCAAAACCAGCGCAACGAGCGGTAGGGTACTCGCAACAGCCTATCTCCCTTTCGGGGCAGTGTGCTGAAGCAGTTTCTCGACACGCAGGAAGGAACTGTCCGAATAGTTATTTGCACGCCGTCTTCTCGGGAGCCAGCCCGGCCTGTTGTTTCACAGCAATGTCTGAGCTTGCCAACTTCTCCCTACTGTCAGTTCCGGTGGCGCCACCGCCGGTTACTTCCTTCGAAGGAGAGGTTGTGCATGAATAACTCTGTGCAGCAACCGGTATTTGTTGCACAACGCCCGCCCCCGAGGCTGCAGTTGCACACGCACCCTGACTTGAGGAAAGCCCTGGAGTCCGGGGCAACCCTCATCGTGAATCTTCGTCAGGCCATGGACCTGTCGGCCTCTTGAAGTGCAGCTCGGCTCACATCCCAGGCGCTGATGCTGATAGATGCGCTTTACCAGAAATGGATCACCGAACGACAAGGACGTGAGTTTTGGACCCTGCAGTCTTGGCAGGAGTGCCATCTTCTAGGCTAGAGAACGGAGTTCCGGTGCCTATTTTCCAACTGTTACCGCATTTTGTGGCAGCTGTCCCGTGCACCTGCGGTGAAAGAGAAAGGGCTCCCGATAGCATGGAAGCAAGCCGGCTACCGGCCAGCGGCTAGTCGCGTCATCGATGGTGGAGGAGACGCAAGAATGAGCCTTCTTCCAGCGCAGTCACAGGCAGCCGCGTGTCCAAAGCCTCAACGGGCGATCAGCCCACAAGCCTGGACCTGACCAGCGTTCAGTCTCTTGAGCTTGACTCTCTTGATCGGTGAAAACAGGGGAGTGCTATGTCACTGTGAAGCCATTGCGTTGCCATTGCTGCTCGTGGTGCTTGGTTGGTTGTTTGGTGTCTGAGTGTGGGTGCTCCGGAGCATAGATGCTGTGACCAGCTCGAGGTAGACGGCAGAGACATAGCCGACTTCGAAAGCATTGGCTCATGCTTTATGACGGAATATCAAGTCAACCGCAGTTTCCTGATTCTACCATTGTCAGAAAGAGCCCTTGCCAGGCATGGCCCGGGAAGCCTCGGGGGATTTCCAACTTACATTAATGTGTTAAAAAAAATTACTAAAAGGGCCTGGCCCCCTCCCACCGGGGGAATTAATTAACGTAAATCTGAAGGGGCCTTCATATTTAAATAGGGATCTTCATATAAAAAAACAGTTGTGTATTTCATGCCCTCCAGAAGGGGGGAGCTCCCCCCCTTTGTTAGGAACTAAATCATTTAATTTATTTAGATTTTTAAATTAGTTAATTCTCCCACCCAAATGAAATAATTTAAATAACTTATATGTGGAGGGGCCTTCATATTTACATTACTTAATTCGGGGAGGAGAATTAAATAAATTGAATATGGAGGTGCCTTCATATAGAAATAGAAATAGAGGCCTTCATATTTAAATTATCTGATTCGGGGAGGGGGTTTAATTAAATCATGTAAGTTTTTTGCACATTTCAAATATTTTCAATAGTTTGAATAGTTTGAGGAAATTTGAAGAAAGTAAATCCTGAAGGGGGGGGGGCCTGGCCCCCTCCCGCAAAGGGGAAGTAAAAACAATTCGATAATTTCAATCTGAAGGGGCCTTCATATTTGACCCATAAGCAAGGAGAGTACGTCTGATGCGCCGCCTCAAGCTTCTATGGATTGGTTGTCCTTCGGATTGGATTTCGGGGTTCGGGCTTTGAGTACGAACTTGTTCGGCTTGGCTTGTCCGTTCTACTGTCATCCCGCTTCTTGGCCGACCATTGTCCTCGCCCTTCTCCTTGGCTTCATCTCTGGCGCTGTCTCCACTGCCTGCCTTTTCTTCCATTTCAGGCCTTCCTTCACACAGGTGGGCCAAGAGCAAGCCCTCAATGCGCGGCTGCGCGGATATTTGCATGCAAGGCCAGGGTCATAGGGATCTTCCGTTAACTACTAGGGTTGGTTCTCTTGAGGTTACTATTAGGGGTCCGCTTCCTGAGGTGAGCGCATTCCTGGCCCATCTGCAGGACTTTGAGGTGCCAGAACCATCAGAAACCTCCTTTCATTGTGTGCAGTCGCCCCGTGGGAACTCTCCTGTTCCTGATCCTGCCAGTCACGTATCCCAATCGGTCCCTGCCGCTTCCCAGGTGCAATTGCAGGCCCCCAGGGCCCCGGACCCTACCGTGGGCCGAGCAGGTACTGAGGCCGCCTTCCCTCCTTGCCCTCCAATCTCTTGGTGTTGGGCCGAGGCCTGTCCGTGACGGGCCAACTCAGTGGTGAAGATCGGATCCGCCGAGCGTGGCGTGCCGGGTGCTGGGCGAGAGAAGTCCTTGCTCACAGGGTTGGTTCACCCTTGCCTTCGCCCACGATCCCCTTCGCACCCAAGTTCTATTGTGTGGTTGGGGGGGTAACTTTGAGCCTGCTTTGTACCGCACTTATCGTGCCTTCTCTTCCGCTGTCGGTCCCCTTGAGGGAAGCCCCGTGGTCTCGCACGCTTTCCCATCGGAAAGTGAAGCGCGTGCTTACACCACTGCTTCCGGCCTCACCTGGCCTTTGGGTCGCTGATCATGGCCACCTTCGGTCCCGACGATGTGAAGGTGTTCAGCGAGGCGCCTTCCCTCTTTGTGTACGAGCATGCTGGGGATGGAGACTCAATCGTCGAATCCCAGGCCATTGTCCTGCTAAAAAGAGAACATGGTCTCCTGCTACTGCTGCCTGCGGGGGCCATCCCCGAGGAGGAGTTGGTCCAGGGAGTTTTGGCCCCAGTGCCCGACTTACTGGGCCCTTCTCGGGTAAAAGAGGTTGGTGCTGTGCGCCTGGTTGGTTCAGAGGTGGTTCCTGTTGCAGATATGGTGCTCACGGCATTGCTTGTGGACTTCTCAACTGCGGTTCTTGCCAAGCTTTACGCCGTCAACCAGGCCGAAGATCCCGAGTTGCTCCTTTCCTTCTGCCCGGATCAGCCCGACTTGATCCCAGACCCTTCCGTTGCTTTGCAGGTCGCCCTGGAGTGGGCACAGCAACCACAGGAGGAGGTAGGCGAAAGGTTGGCGTTCTACTCTGCAGACGAGCTCCCTCCACCTGTCAGGAAGCGCCCCGTGCTCAGGCTGAGCAGGGAAGATCCTCTGCAGCGGGCCGCCGGCTTGGATACCGCTACCGCAAAGTCTGCAAACCCTGTTGTGGCAAAACCGAAGCGACCCACCACGGCGCTGCTCGCCCAGCAGCTTCAGCAGATCACGGCAGTGATCCCGGGGCTGGCTGCTCAGGTCGAGGAGCTAGCAAAGGCGCAGGCAGCCTTACAACAGCAGCAACTGCTGCAGCCTTCGCCCCCTCCAGTTGCCGGGCCTGGTTCCACTGTGGCTCAGCTTGCGGCGCCGCTGGGGCTAGGAGCTTCCCCAAAGTTCCTCCCGGCCGCAGGGCTTGGTGGGCTAATCGGTCCTCCCCCGGGGCGTCGTCCAACTGCAGCCCCGCCGCACACCCTCATGACATTCCCAGAACAGGAGTGCGAGGAGGCTGCCGAGAACCTAGCCAATCCCCAGAGCTCCGAGTCACCCTTGGCTCAGGCGGTGCTGGCGCAGTCCCAAGCACTCACAGCTCTGGTTGCACAGCCGTCCACAGGAGACACCGCGGATCTCAGCCTGCCCGGAGCATCAGTGGGGGCTCGAGGGGCAAACCAACGAGCAAAGCTGCAGGAGGAGCTCGCCAGCAACAAAGGCGTCTTCTACCACGCTGTCCTCCAAAACATGGCCCGCCGCATGTCCCCTGCCAGCAGCCACTCTTCCGATCCGGCCGAGCTCTTGAGCCACGGAGTCTGTCTTACGAGGTATTGGGAGAGATTCGGAGGATTCCACCGCGCAAAGGACCTAGGTATTCTGGCTTTCCAGGTTGCAAATGCCTTGGACGCGATGCAGGCTGGAAAGACTGCCCAGGCGGCAGACCACCTGGCCCTCCTGGCCGTTTGTTTGGAACAGGGTGCTCTAGACGGTGGTCGGCTCGACCTAGGGTTTCAGCTGACCTTTCTGGAAGAACCGCCGGCCGCCCTCTTCTCGGACAGAGCTCTTCAAACGGGGATTCAGGCAAGAGCGTTCGCGCCGCTGGCTGCTCAACGATGGGTGGCCGTTGTCCTTGCTTACATGAAGGAGCTCGAGGTGATAACCAGTCGCAGGCTGGAAAACCAAAAAGGAAGGGCTTCGCACAGTGGCTCCGAAGCCCCAGGCGACAGGCCCCAGACGGCTGCCAGTCCAAAGAAGCCCCCTCGGAAAAAGCAACAGCAGCCGGCCCAATGAGGCCGCCCGCTCTGTCTGGTGATACGAGTGGCGACGGCGCCCCTTTTAATGGCTTGCCCCCACCACCATCAGCCGACGTTGTGCACGCTGCCCTCTCGGAAGTCTGCACGGCTTCCTCTTTCTTTGCTGCCCTGCCGAGGTGGTTGGTCCGCGCCAGGACTCCATTCTCGGCTTTCCTGGCCTTTTCTTTCCGTTCTCCGCACAGCTGCTGCGGCACTGCCCCAGCTTCCGCTATCTTTCCACTGCCGGCCCCTTTCTTGGGCATCTTCCAGAGCAGTGGCCCACGGCTTGCTAAATCTGAGTGGCGTCGGCTTAGATTGCGGCGCGCCCTCCACTGTGTCGTTATGGCTTTGAATTTCCTTCATGACCAGTTGAAGTGGCCCTCTCAGACCGAGTTGCTGTGGAGACATCCAAATCCCCACCAGAGGCGATGCTTTAAACGCATCTGGAAGTTCTTGATAGCGTGTGACTCCCGCCAGGAGCAGATGCTTCTGGTACCTGGCAGGTCGGGTCCTGAATTAGTTTGCAAACTTCTCGAGCTCGAGCACCTTGCTTCTGCTATATGCGCCTCGAGCCAGGGCTCTTACGCGTCCTCCATGCTGGACGAGCCTTTCTGTGAACCGCCTTCGGCTCCTCAGGCCGGCCACGGACTTCCCAGCCCACCTCCGAAGGTTGTGAGTTCTGGCCTCGCTACTGCTGACATAGTGAGGCCAGCCCTTGAATCTCCACATGACGCATTCAGCCGGGTTGGTTCCCCTAATCCTGGACCCCTCCCTAGTTCGTCGGGTTCTTTAGGTAATCCCTCGCCCGGGGCTAAGCCGTCCCCCGCAGCTGTGCCATCTGCCTTGGCTGGCCATGATGACTGCGCTCAGGCGCTGCCGTGCCTACGTGGTTTCCCTAAGCCTGGACCCCTCCCTAGCTCTTCAGGTTCTGAGGGAATCCTCCACCCCCGGGGGTAAGTGGGGTTGGGTACCCCAAGGCCTATCCCTTCCTTAGTGACCCTAGTGGTTCCGTAGGTAATCCCCTGCCCCGGGCTAAGCCGCTTCCTGCAAATGTGCCACTTGCGCAACCTGGGGTTGGGTGTCCGGGTTCTTTAGGTAAGGGTCCGGGTTCTTTCGGTAAGGATAAGCTGCTTCTTGACACTGTGCCGTCAATTCAGCCTGACAGGTCATTGCCCCAGCTCCAGCCCTACAGGCCTCTCGATGTCTCCCGACTGAGGATCAGTGGCAGGGGAAACTGGGACGCAAAGCTGTGGCTAGATGGCGTATTATGGCTGCCGTACCAAGAACCCAAGATACTGCAACATGGCCTTGACCCCACTTGGGCAGATCTTCCGGACGTTAGTCTTGAGAGTCCCACAGAGAACCATCGACTGGCTCTCCTCTGGTCCACACAGAACATTTTGCACCTCAAGCGGGGCCCGCCCAACTTGCGCACTGCTTGCCGCGTTTTCAACGCATTCAAGGATGATTCCAGGGACAGGCAGATAGGGGGCCGCAGGGCCCAGAATTGTCTTGAGTACTCTATCAGTGGACCCTCCAAAAACCTACCGTGCGGAGCCCAGCTGGTCTCACTCCTCGTGAAAAGATACTCCCAGAAAGTCGTTGCTTTTATAAGCGACCGCAAGGATTTCTATCACCAGATGCGAGTCTCGGAGGAGAGGGCGTGTTCACCTGGGTTTTTCCTTCTCGCCCGAGTCCTTTGATGCCGAGGGTTCCAGCTCTGTGGATTCGCCTCATGACGCGAGCTATGCCGAACAGGCCCACTCACTTCTCACTTGTGGGCTTGAGGGCCACCGCCTCGCCAGCTGCGACGTCGCTTCCCACAACAAGAGAAAAGGCGTCCTCGTGCCCTCGGAGGTCACTCCATGCTTCATGTCTCTTTTCCAAGGCGACCATTTAGGCGTGGAGTACGCCCTCGAGGCTCACTCCCAACTCCTTTCCTTCTATGGCGCTTTGCCTGATGGACAGCGGCTTCTCGGAGGATGTCCTGCTCCCTTGTCTGACACCTGGGCTGCTCTTGTCATCGACGATTTTGTCAGCCTCTCTGTGGTGCCAGCTGCTACTAAAGCTGAGGAGACCCAAGCCGCTGCGCTCCATCGAGCCGCGATCTGCGCGTATAAAGCTGAGGAGGTCATGGGATCTCCCGAAAAAGACGTCATTGGCGCCACCAATTTCAAAGCAATCGGAGCCGAAGTTATCTCTGGAGACGCTGCCGTAAGAAATGGCCTTGTGACGGCTGCTGCCCCTGAGTCGGCGCTTACCTCTTGCTGTCCTCTGTTTGCGTGCGGCCAGGCTCCCTATTTCGTCCCCGCTCCTCTTGTCAAAACTCACTGGGGCCCTTGTCTCCGCTGCCATGTTTAGAAGGTGCTGCATGGTTCTCCTGTCTAAGGTCTTTGAGCCTGTTGCCAAGACCACCGCCTGCCCATCTGACATGAAGAGGCCTATTGGCCTCTCCCGGCGCACTGCCCAAGAGCTTGCCTTATGTGGAGCCCTCATGCCGCTCTTCGCTTCCGACCTTTGTGCCGAGCACTCTGAGTCTCTCTACGCCACTGATGCCTCACTTGGCCGGGGTGCGATATGCAAGACTACCATCCCTCGAGACCTTAGTCGAAGCCTTTGGTTGAGTAGCGATAGGAAGGGGGGCTACAGCCGTCTTGACTTCTCTGCGCGGGCAAATTGCCGGGCAGCTGGCATCCCTCTCTCCGACGAGGATTGTGAGGCCCATCTTGATCCTGAGGACATTCCCAGAGCACCTGAGTTCATCCTTGACCTCATCGAGATATGTGGAGGATCCGCTGTCGTCTCAAAGGAGGCCTCCGAGCTTGGGCTTGTTGTTGGGCCTCCCATAGACATCTCTGAGAGCCCACATTTTGACATCCTCGATGCATCTTTCGGAGTCTGGCTTGGCTCTATGCTTGCTTCGGGTAGAGCTAGGTCGCTCTTTCTTTCCCCTCCTTGCGCCACCTTCAGCCCTGCTGCTTACCCCAAACTGGGCACTCCTGCGAAATCTGAAAGAATCAGCCGAGGGCAGTCTAGGATCAAGATCGGGAGCGCGCTTGCTCAACGATGCCTAGCTTTCTTCTGCATCGCCTGGTACTGGGACGTCCCCACGCTCTTCGTGACGCCAAGACTGTCAAGGCTTGCCTGGACAAGATGGTGGAAGGCCGTCGCAGGTCGCAATGGAGTCGAGGAGTGGCATCTTGCTAGTTGCAGGTATGGGAGTCCCCACCGAAAGGAGTTCCGATTCCTTGGCTTCGGAATCCCAAAGCACCGGCTTGAGCTAAAGTGCAAGGGGGGTCACCCTCACGCAGGGCTCCAAAAGGCCGCCAGTCAAGGCTCCGCTGCCTTTTGCCCTGGTCTTGCGTACCAGATTGCAAAAACTCTTGCTGAGGCAATTGGTGCCCCTCAGCAGCGTGAACGCCCTGGCATTGAAAACATCATTATCAATGACTGCCTTTGTGCGGCAAAATGGGAGGTCACAACCGTCATACCCTGGCGTTCCTCTAGCCACATCAACGTGTTGGAGCTAGCTTCGCTTGTTGCTCTGTTGCGAAACATCGCGCGGGAGGAGCCTGACGCACGAGTCACGGCGCTCTCCGACTCTTCTGTCGCAAAGAGTGCCCTGGCAAAAGGTCGATCGACCTCGAGGGCGCTCACTCCTGCCCTTCAGCGGGCTGCCGCGCTCCAGCTCGCTTTTGGTTTATACTTAGCCATAGGGTTTGCTCCTACAAGACTGAATACTGCAGATGCTCCCACTCGCTTCAGGGAGCTCCCCGAGAGAGCAGCTGTTGCGATTCACAAAGCTTTCACTGTCGATCAGTGCCACGCGCTTGCTGTCCTGAAGCTCTCGAGGCCCCTTGCCTCCTGGGCTCGGATCTTCATCGTGGTCACATGCGTCCAACGTTGTGGTGCTCTGTCAGCTGCTGCCTTCCCTGTCGCCTCCGAGGGCTCATCTCCTTCTTCCCCTTTTGAGCCTTGCGACGGGGAGATCGCCCGTCCCTCTGTCCACTGCGGCCTCCTGCTCATCTGCGCTGCTGCTGTTGTGCTCTCTTGCTGCCTGCCTCTTCTCGGCTGGTTCGCGAGCCGCGGGCCGCCGTTTTCTGAAGCGTGCAGGGAGTCTAATCGCAGGCCTGCGTGCGGGGCCGGGCGTCACCTCTGTAGCCGTCTCCAAGTTGCCAAGCCTTTCTACCCTCGCCGTTCTTTCTCCAGGAGCCCCTCCCCTCGCCTACTCTCTTCTACCTTCCTTTCTCTCTTGAGTCTCTGTCTCACTGGTTCGGCTTCGTTGTTCGGTGCTGGTTTCGTTGTTAGGGTTGTAGTCCTTAGCAGCCTCGCCCGAGCCATGGCCACACCAGCACCTGCGACACCTGCTGACGCCCGCAGAGCTGAGAGAAGGGGGCCCATCACGCTCGTTGCTGACCGGATTGTTCGACCAGTCACCCGCGAGAATCGCGCTAAGCTTGCCCATGCATTTGATACTTGGCTGATCAGGAATGAGCGTACATCTCTTTCATACCTGCTGGATCTGCCCCTAGGCAAGGCTGAAGCTGTCGCTGCCGCATTGGTCAAGTATGGCCAGTACATGTTCAAGTCAGGAGTCGCCTATGGAAAATTCTCTGAGACGATCAATGCCGTAGCATCTTTGCGACCCAGTCTGCGGCGGAACTTATCTGCCGCTTGGGACTTGGCTTTTGCCTGGCAGGCCGAGGAGCCACATGAGCATCATAAGGCCATGCCCAAAGGTATCCTCCTGGCGATTCTCGCTACAGCACTAGCGTGGGGCTGGCTTAGGGAAGCTGCAGCTCTGGCCTTAGGGTGGACTGGACTGCTACGAGCAGGCGAGATCATTGGAGCGCTTCGCTCCGATCTCATCCTGCCTGAGGACTGCGGCCCGGGAGTTGAATATGGCATCCTACAGATTCGTTCCCCAAAAACTCGAGGACGGGCTGCCAGACACCAGGCTGTAAAGTTGGACCCCGCTGACGTCCTGAAGCTTCTTTCTTTGGCCTTTGGAAAACTACTGACAGTCGGCTCTGGCCTTTTTCAGCTGGTACCCTTCGTCGACGGCTTTGTCTTCTTCAACAACGCCTTGGGCTTGTGCGCCAGGGAAAGGTCGTCTTCGAGCTCTCGTCGTTGCGCCCAGGTGGCGCAACCTTTCTGCTACACTTGACAGAAAGCCCTGACCTGGTCAGACGAAGGGGCAGGTGGCTTACAAACCGTGTCATGGAGATCTACTTGCAGGAAATCGTCGCGACAACTTTCATTCCTAGACTGGAGCCTGCGGTTCGTGCTCGAGTTGATACTATGGCTTACAGTTTTTCGTTGTTGCTGGAAAAGGCCTTTTTCTTTGAACGTGCGCGGATTCCCCGGGAGGCTTGGTTTTACTTGCTCGAAAAACCAGCAGACGCTTGAGGAGGATGTGGTGGTGCGGTTTTCTCACGGCATCGCCGTCCTCACCGGCTTCGTGCCCCGGCTTGGGTGGTGTGGGTTTTCGAGGAGCTGCTTGGAGCTCCCAGTTAGCTTGCATTCTACAGGAGCATGCTTCTGGCCCTCCAGCAGCTCGCATGATGGTGGTGCCGATTGCACAGCACATGGCACCTACACGTACTTCTGCATGACGCTGCGCGGAAAAGGAAACGAGCTTGCTTGACCCACAAGCAAGGAGAGTACGTCTGATGCGCCGCCTCAAGCTTCTCCCGCCCACCCGCCCAGTCGCTGGTTTTCGAGGAGCTGCTTGGAGCTCCCAGTTAGCTTGCGTTCTACAGGAGCATGCTTCTGGCCCTCCAGCAGCTCGCATGATGGTGGTGCCGATTGCACAGCACATGGCACCTACACGTACTTCTGCATGACGCTGCGCGGAAAAGGAAACGAGCTTGCTTAAATAGGGGCTTCATATTTAAAGTCTTGAATTCCCCCCCAGAAGGAGGGAGCTGCCCCCCCGCCTTTCAGGATTTAAATTATCCAAATTTACATTACTTAAACTATTTAATTCTCCCACCCGCCTTAAATAGTTTAAAGCGCCCCCCTTCAGGATGTCACCATGTCGACGCCTGTCATCGGAAACATCGATGCTCGCCGATGTTTTTTCTTAATTGTGGGGTTTTTGGGGGGGAGAGCAAATATTTGTGTGCCTTGATTTGAAGCTGATGTGCCATCAAGCCAGTAGTAGCATGTGCATCGCAATGGTCTGGAGAGGTTTCTGAGGTAAACTGCCTTGGTCTAAGACAACTTGGTTGCGACCTTCGAGGACAGACCATAACTACAGTGATGGTATGTCAGTGCCGCCTTGCATGCTGCCTCGTGGCTACATAGCTTGTGCAAGATTTGTGCAAATGCATGACAAATCATCATCTTGCAGCTTGGGCTATCCACCCTTCAGTTGCCAGACAACCGCTTTTGACAAGATGTTGGACTCGGATCATCCAATGTCTTGTAGACGAAGTTTGATGAGGTCGACATCTTGGAAAGTAGGAAAGTGATTACATTGAACACGGCGACGAAAATGGATCTTCATGCAATACCGTATGTGTCGTATAGAATTTCATGTTTGGGGCGTTCATTGTGTGTCTTCATGGACGCGCGGAGCTACTTGGACGAGGTCGGCGACTTAGGAAAACATAAGTGCATCGCTATTCCGAGAATATGCCTGGAGGTGCTCGGCCATAATTCATTCCGTCATGGTGATGACTCATGGTACACACGCTCCTAGCATTTTGTGCAGGCGTGGCAACTCTGCGAAAAGGACTTGGACGATGTGGAGGACATGAACAAATCGTGAGTGACCGGGGATCAAGCACTCATCATTCGCCTCTTTGGAAAAGCCACGGCAAAAGCTGCTCTTCCCATGTGCGACCGTAGGAAGTGGTCGACCTTCGTGATTGCGCGAGTCTTGGTGATTCTCACATGGGCAAACCGTCAAAAACACGCTTTGGCACAACAATTCCCAACATCAAAGGCCAGAAATGATGCGAGGGTAATGGAGGGTGAAAGGCTGGTGGGCACGAGGGTGCTCGGGTGTGCTCGTTCACCGAGTTTGCTGCTCCCTCGCTTACACAGTATGCTACACTACTCATGTTACCCACGCAAAGGATCGCATTGGACTTCACCTTGACTGAAATTCCCCGAACGATGCTGGAAGCAGCAAAAGCATGGATCACTTAGACTTGAGAACAGAAGCCTCAATGTTATTGTAGTGAAACGAGAACAGACTAGGTGCACCTGGTGGGCAGTTTTTCCATTTGACATTTGAGTTGAAGCTTTCATTTCGTGTTGATTAAGTGCGGCTCTGCTAAACGCCCAGTGCAACCAATGCCCAATTGATGTCATCCCTCATAGTTTGCGATTTGTCGTGCTGTCGGCACAAGGTGGCTTCTGTGAGACAGATTTTGCTCGCGCAAGTCTCGTGCTGAGTGATATTGTCCCGGATGGCTCCATACAGCACTGCAGTTGGTTTGCTTCAGCAACACCAACTGCAGGCACTGCATCCTCGGCACATTTCCGGCAAGCTCGTGTGTGCTCTACCACGACTTGTCAGACGTCCTGAGCTTTGACTGTCAGCTGGTTTTGTGTTGATGATCGGTTTATGTTGGGACCCGACTTCGTTGGCGCGAACAATCCCCACGAAGGCCAAGAGATGCTTTTTCAGATGGCCCCCGATCCCTAATGCAAGGCTAGAAATCCACGGCCCCGATGCTTGCAGTGAAAGCTCGGCTGCAAGCTGCACACTCAGAATTACTGGACAAGAACAGTGTCACACATGCATGTTCCATGTTCAGCCCTGAGTCAAGTGTTGCCCGATGCGTGGCTTGTGGATGTTGTATATCTGGCACCACAGGTGATATCAGGTGAAATGTGTCTTGCGGGGTGCATCATTGCTTTCATGGGATGTTTCGGTTTTGCTTTGCGTGCTGATGACAGCACCCTGTACTCGTAAAGATCCTGCAGGCAGTGATCAGCATCTGCACATCGCGGATTTGGATTTGGACAGCGCTGCGCTGAGTAGCTTTCTTTGCCCTGGTAGATGGTGCACTTGATCCATGTCAGCACGATTTCTCCCATCGCTAGGTCTGCTTCGGGCTCTTGTCTCTGCAGAGGAGCGCAACCTTTGGGATGAGAGCTGAAGATTATTGTTGGCCGTGTCGAAAATAGAGGGTGACCGCAGCAATAAACACGTTGCGTGCGTTCTGGATGCGCAAGGAGGGAGCATGATTTGCTGAGTTTGCTACTGCTTTGCTGGCTTTTGCAGGAAGTGGACAATTCCGAGGCGGGCAGGGCTGACTGGGGAAGAAGGAGGAGAACCATCGACAACCAAATTGAATTGCGTACCGTATAACAATACGCAATTCACATGGCAACTTCATTTTCGTAGTGCGATGAACTGGACGACATCTCTTGTGATGTCATTTGGGCTTCTACAGGTTCTGAAGTAGGCTTCTGTAGGGTCAGCTACCACTAACTTCTCTCCTGTGGCAGTTACTGGCGATGGTCGCTTTCTTGTTCGTTCAAAGGGGGTTTACATCCACGTCACACAGCAAGAACCTGTGGGATAGGGCAACCGGCTTTGACTTGAAGGCTGTCAGGGTCACATTCAGGGACGGGCTGGAAGTCATTAATCGGGCAGGCGCGGTTGATGTGGATTCTGGCTCCTAAGCTGTTTCTCGTCTAAGGTGTGTATGGGTGTGTGTGTGTGTGTGCGCCATGATTGCCAGAGCTTTCTGGATCAGGCTGGTGGTCTCTCTGCATTGCTTGCAAACACGATCTACGCGTGCGCTGCCCTGCCGTCCTCTGGCACTGCAGCATAGTCGTGCAGTTCACACGTATGCTTGCCATTTGTACATCGAGTCCTGTGGCCTGATAACCAGGTACAGTGTCGCGGATACTTGCAGTGAAAGCACTGCGCCATCAACTCCAGAGGCTGCAGCTGTCCTCACACACACATTTCCTGTTGTCTTGCATGTTCTTGCGGTCATTGCCAGACGGCGGGACAGGTAGAAGTGAAGGCAGAAAGTGCGCAGAAGTTTGCGGAATTGATCTGCACAGGAGAGCCCGCCGAATGGAGGGCATCCAGAGCCCAGAGCCGTTGCCTCGTCTCTCCAGCCCAAGGTTGCAGCACGATATAATTTGTTAAAATCATATTCATATTTGTGTGCATATATGATGTATATATATATATATATGTATGTATATGTTGTTCAGTCTCACTTCCCAAGGCAAGGGTTGAATTCACACAAGCAAGACGTCAGTAATTGAATATTACTTACATGTTGACTAAATACCAATTAGATACATTTGACCAGTAAAGGCCATCGTGCTAGGAAAGCCTACAAATCCCAAAAACCATCCAAGCTTTTCGGGAGAATCCCGATGAAGTTTGTATTTATTCATTTTTTGATAAGGTTGATTCAACTTTCATGAACTGAATAAGCATACAAGAATCATATGCATAATTGGTTAGTTAGACACATCGTTGGTTGATATTCATGGCGTACTTGCTGAAGACTCGCTACAAAACTTTAAGCCGGTGAGGGCCTTGCTCATTAACGTTCCTGTATTGCTACATGTTCAGCTCTCCCCACCCCCGCCCCTTTCCAATATCGCCATGTTGCCGAAAGATTTCGGACTTAGATCATGGGGAACGGGGGGAGGGGGGGTGAGCATAGACATGCTTAAAACCCAGAATGCCTGTGCCAATGCACACACGTTTAACTTGTTGGAGTTGTGGTTTGTAGCATCTCTTTGTAGCATTGCACGGACTCCATGCGCCTCCTTTCGGCGGGCACCTTGCGGGCTATGCGTTGGGAAGGTTCAGCTGGACTCCCTCGGGCTGCCGCCTGGCCCGGCGGACTGGCCAGAGCTGCTTGGGGTGCAGACAGATCTTGTGCCAACATCTCTACTCTCTCTTGTTTTGATCGGCAGGGCGAATGCTCATGTTGTCAGCATCAGCTTCTTCATCATCTATATGTTCACCACCTATCTTTGAGGCTGGCCCAAAGTCATAGAAGTTCTGCCTTCAGTGGCTACAGCGGAGTGCGAATCTCAGCTGCCTTGCAATGTTGTCCTGTGTGCCGTATTGTTGGGAGGAAACTAAATCAAAACAGGTTCTATCCTTTTCTGACAAAACGAACCAGAGAGACACGACGAATGGTGCAGCAATTGAATTTGAGAAAATTCAAGCTTGAAATGAGCCAAAGGTGTAGCCCCTGAACTTCCTCAATATTCAACTTCCTTCCAATGCCAAATAACCTGTTAGCTGGAGTGTGTCGCGCAGGGGATCTCGTTGTCAAAACCAGATCGCGGAAAGTGTCTCAGAAGGGCTGACCGAATCAGAAAGCAGCCAAGACGGCCTCTAGAAATTGCCGTCCATGGGCGCCCATTCAGCCACTGTCAAGGTTCTGCTTTCCTGGCACTGCTACTTGCGCCTGTGCCTGTGTGCACTAACCGCCCCAAGCACAAACTCATACGCATTTCAGAACTCCAATGGAAGGATTTCAGGGCCTCCGATAAACCGCGATGAAAATGACGACTATGATGAACAGATGCTACATGGCAATGACAGCTTTCCGAACTCCTGCGTAAGGTTCAAAAAATAGGATGCCAGGTATGCCAGGTGAGGCTCTGTCGGGCAAGCATGCGCGGAAAACGGATATTGGATTTACTCTCAATAACTGATTCTTCTAGAACAGGTCGGAATGATTGGTCGGCATAGGTTGCATTAGATTCGGGCAGGTTAGAGCAAGCTGAAGCATAAGCCGAAATGAAACCGAAGAATGCTTTGTCACCCCCCATGTGCAACCATTCATTAGTACCCGCGTAATGCTCTGTGACACCAGCATGCGTGGCCGTGAAAAGCTTGAGGTGGCTCTGGGCTTGGGACTTCGAGGGATTTTGGGGGGGGAGCGGGGCCTCCCTTTTCCTCCCCACGCCCTAAGCAAGGTCATGATTGGCATTTCAAGACCTTTTTTTCTAGAAATCCGGCGTAAGAAGGCTTCCGTAAGATCACGAAGAAGAAGATGCCTATGAGGGGGAGCTGGAAAACGCTACATGACATTTTCAGCACTCCCGTGCACCTTTTTCGATGTACTAACAGCTCTAACGAGAGTAGACCCTACCCGGCCCGGCCCTTAATCATAGAGGGATTCCTATTTGTAGGAGAGCACTCCCTTGCGTGTTGTTCTTCCTCGTGCCACCCTCAGAAGTAGGGGGGTGTCCACCTAGTTTCTTCATCCTCCTGCTTTGGGAAAGAGGAATAACAATCGTTTCGGCCTGTACCCTTCCCTGTAGAAACCTGAAACATCCCAGCAGCCGCAAGCAGACAACTTCGATGAGGCTCGGTTAGGTAAGTATGCGCAGTCAGTTTTGAAGAAGCAGGGGGTTTACTGACAGGACGACCTCCCTCCCCGTTCCTTACGAAAGAGAGATGGACATCAGAAATAGCCTGCCCTCCCCACTGAATATTGCGCCCGGTCTCTGAAGAGGCCTGGAGAGTCCGGTAGTTCTAGCTGCCTTCGGGCAAGAGCCGAATGAGCCGAAGTGTTGTATGTGTTGAACTTTGAAGGCGATGTCAGTTCAATCTCTGACGTCGAGCGCATCTCTGCACTCGCCGCAGCAAGCCTGGACTCACAATGCTTGTTATGGTTTTTGTCAACAGAGCATGTTTTAGCATCTTTCTTGGGCAGATTGGACCATTCTTGTCGAATGTTGTAAAAGTTGAAGTCCAAATTAATGTGGCTTGGAGCTCGGTTTGTCCCAATCATCTCTGACAGCTTCAGTGATCTTCAGGGTCAGTGAACGGCTTGCCGATTGGACCCCGCGTGACATAACCAAGCACCTACTGTATGTCGTGAGACGGCACACCAGTCACAGCTGCAATTCTTTTCTTGCGTGAGCGCACAGTGTGTCAGTGCGTTTTGGGGTGGCCCGCACCATCGAACGTGCACACCTTTTGAGACTGCGACATTATTGTCAGAGAGTGTGGATGCATGGGTCACCGTATCTTTGCACCACGGTCAGATGCGATGCGGAATTCCAACACGGCATGATGTCTTGTTGTGCTTGCCTTCACTTGTTTTGTCGATGCAGGTACACAAGCAAGTCAGCAAGCCACCAGCCAGCAGCAGCCAGGCCAGGCAAAGCCTAGCCAAGCGAAGGCGAAAGGAAGAAAAGGGAACAAAAGCAAGGCACGAAAGTTCCTGGGGCACTTAGGTACACATGTTTGGAGCAAGAGAACCAGACCTGAATCGCAGTCAACTTTCTTGGTGGGGCTTCGGTTGCACTCGAAACAATCTGAAAGCCTTCCTGGAGTCCTCAGGCCCTTTGGATTCGGGATGCCGGTCCTGATGGCCCACACAGGGCCCACAGTCAACTTGTCAATGAGGCCTCACGGCGGAAAATCCTTGCAACCAAAAGGGCATGAGACGACGGCAAGCAGATGGAACTGTGCTTATGTCTATGTGCAATTCGGGCTGAAGAAAGATCAGCACGTTTCAACAACGAGGTTTGCAGAAGACACTCAACTTGAGCCATTGTACACCGTTTTCCTGATCTTCTACCAATCTTATCGTGTCTTGTATGATGCAGAGCCAGGTATGCAATGTAGCTCTAGGTGGCTTGCCGAGGCTGAATCACCATGGACACACTTCTCCACAGGCTTTGGCAGATCTGCTGCGCTTCGTGTAAAGGTGTTCTAAAAGTCTGGACTGCGTGTTTCTACTTTGCTCAATTGACTCAATTGTGCATCGGCGACTTGAAGCCTTCACTAGCTCGACAACGTACTGTGCCCGCCACTTTCGGTCAACACCTACATTCCTAAATGACATGGATGAACTTCAACATGCCCCAGATGTCCAGACTTGTACCAGTCTTGTACCCTAAGTTATTTGACATACTGTGATGCTATGAGACTGTCTCTGGCCAGACCGCTGGAAGCTTCGAGGCGTCAATCCAGGACGCAAAATCCTTCTTGTTGCAAAGCATTGCCCAAGCATGTGCAAACTCTGTTGTGTAGACGGACTGCTCATGTCATGAGATGATGTCAGGAGCTTTTCGACGCGCAGTCTGTGGACAGCGCAAGTGGGCCGAACAGCACCGACCTTGAGAGGTGACCACTTGGCAGTGCTGCCACCTGGTCTCTTGCAATTTTTTGGCCCTGCTACTTCTATTCTGCAAATGGACCTCAGGTGCGCGATCTGAGACCGTCAGTATGGCGCGTGGTTTCGATGCAGCAGAGGCAAGGAGACATAGTGAGGGAAGCAGTTGACATGGGAAGCAGCACTCGAAATATCCTGGCAGGAGACTCTTTCTGTGGTGGACATTGCGGATGAGATCTCCCCACAGAGCGCAGCGGCCTCGAGATTCACATGCCACGCTCTGAAGCAGGCTCTCATGACAAGTTTGTGTCAGGACGGCGGCCTGTCATGTTTCTGGTAAATTGCGCCTGCATAGTTGTAGACAAGGGCGGAGTACTACTACTACTACTACTGCTGCTGCTGCTGCTACTACTACTACTACTACTACTACTACTACTACTACTACTACTACTACTACTGCTACTGCTACTGCTACTGCTACTGCTACTGCTACTGCTACTGCTACTGCTACTGCTACTGCTACTGCTACTGCTACTGCTACTACTACTGCTACTACTACTACTACTACTACTACTACTACTACTACTACTACTACTACTACTACTACTACTACTACTACTACTACTACTAATACTAATACTAATACTAATACTAATACTAATACTAATACTAATACTAATACTAATACTAATACTAATACTAATACTAACTACTACTACTACTACTACTACTACTACTACTACTACTACTACTACTACTACTACTACTACTACTACTACTACTACTACTACTACTACTACTACTACTACTACTACTACTACTACTACTACTACTACTACTACTAACTACTACTACTACTACTACTACTACTACTACTACTACTACTACTACTACACTACTACTACTACTACTACTACTACTACTACTACTACTACTACTACTACTACTACTACTACTACTACTACTACTACTACTACTACTACTACTACTACTACTACGACGAGTACGAGTACGAGTACGAGTACGACTACGACTACGACTACGACTACGACAACAACAACAACAACAACAACAACAACAACAACTACTACTACTACTACTACTACTACTACTACTACTACTACTACTACTACTACTACTACTACTACTACTACTACTACTACTACTACTACTACGACTACGACTACGACCACTGTGAAGTCGACCAGCACTGGACTTGCACTAAGCCAATGCAATCACAGCCCGGTCACGCTGTTTTACGACTTCGCGAGTTCAAGCACTTGTGCAGCTACGCCTGAGTGCGTCCGGTCGGACCGCGCAGCAACCTAGGAGCTACTGTACGACTCTACCGTGCTCAAAGGCACAAGCTCGGTACTTGAGCCAAAACATTGGCATTGTTACGAATTGCAAAACTACACATGCAAGGGTACAACAAGCTGCACTAGCACTAAGCAAGCACTCCATGCATGCTTTGACCTGCTCACATTCGCCCCTCAGCCGAGGCTTCCGGCTCACCAAGAGCTCATAGTGCGTCAAGCACTTCAGCAACGCGGCAAATGGGGTAGGGTGAGGGTGTCGCGTGCGACTCTGGTAGAGCCCGCACCTCATGAGCAATGGCATGCGGCTTGGGCGGCAGCCCGCACTACCGGACGAACGCACGACGACAGCAACCCTTCACGACCCTAAACCACCCCAAGTCGCGAGCTCTCACCTTTGTGCAGACAGGCGAGGCTCCAGAGTACTGGGCAGGTCTTTGTGCTGCTAGTGCAAAGCTATGGTACAAATGGTACACTGTACACTACCGGTCCTAAGCTACGGCTACGGCTACTCACCTATCCGGAACTACCCTACGGGCTACCAGACTCAGCGAGAGCCGCGCACATGGCTTGTGCCGCAGGCAATGCAGCTCACACGCGCTTCGGCGAGCGCATTGCCGCGACCAGGACACGGTCCGCAGCACCTGCAAAAGAGCACCCTCGGCACGAGGGGCCACAGGCAGGGCGAAGGAGAAAGGTGCGGGGAAGCAAAATGGGCAGGTTTCCAACCTGCCGCGGCTTTTCGCCCGCAGTCAAGCAAAAGAAAGTGCAAAAGGTTGGCGAAGCAACGTGCCGTGCTGCAACGCCTGCTCTGATAATGCGTGGATGCATACCACGCCGCGCCAACTGGCCGCAGCCTACTCGATACCCTGTGGAGCAGTGTCGGGGGCACGAGTGGCGTTGCCAGCAACGTTGGAGCTACTGGCTCGCTCCAACTGAGGGCGCCTTGCGACCGCCTCATCGAGGGAGAATGCCTCAGCCGACACCCTCTGGAAATCCTCAATGTAGGACTGCGCGACCGGGTGCGTCTTGGGGACCTCAAGCCTAAGCCCTGCCTCCGCATTGGCTTTGCTGCTTGTGGTAAAATTGAGGCTCCCAATCAGCACCACCGCGCCATCAGGCCGCAGTAGGCAAAGGGCCTTGGCATGGTGAAGCCCTTGGATTCCGGTACCTACTTTAGCCCCGCGGCCGTCGCGAGCATAGGCGTCGCGCACGGATGTGCCGCAACCCACCTTCACCTCGGCGCCTGCAGCCGCCAAGCGTTTCAACGCTTGCCACTGCAGTTTGGTGCGGTGGCATTGTCCCATGTCGGCGACAATCCGAACGCCTGCGCCCTTGCTAAGCGACGCTTCGATTGCCTCGATGCAGGATGGGCAATCTAAGCTGTACGCCCGGATGTAGATCACATCCTCTGCTGCTCCAGACCCAAGCAGCGTTTGGGCGGCCTGAACGTATGGCCCGCCCGCAAGGAATTCCGCTTCTTTGACTGGAGAACTCCTAGCGGGGGCTGGGCCCTTGTTCCTCCGGCTGGGTGTGCGCGCCACAGTGGCAGTGGCGGCACGTTGCACGAAGCCGGAACGTGCGTGGGCTGCGCTCGCTCCATCTGCTGGGGCCGCGGCCAGGTCACGACCCGCGAGCCCCTGAAAGCAGGAGAGCCCGCGGCTCTTGGCCGCAAGTTGGGAGAAACATCCTGCACTGTTCCCCAAACCCAACACAACCTTACCCTTAGCCAGGGCTTCGGAGGCGGTACTCCGAATGGAGTCTGTGAGCGCAGGACCCGCGCCTCGCTGGGCCGCGTGCAAAAACCCTAGGGAACGAGCGGTGTCCATTGCGCGATTGGCCAGAAGGATCTCGTACTCCAGCTCGTCCTGGCTGCTTTCGGAGCCCGAGTCCCTCTCTTCGCCACGCCGCGGATCAGGGATCCCGCGAGAGACGACCTCTGCCAAGCGGAGAGGCGTGCTGCACCGAAAGCACAGCTGCCTGAATGAAAGGTTCCATTCATAGCAGTTAGGGCACTGCCACCCTGCTATGCGGAGCGCCTCGCTGATGTGATCATCGCGCTCCGCCTTCTCCGCCTGGCGCCGCTCTCGCTTCTTGGCGCGCTCGGCCGCCTGCGCCTCCTCGGCCGCCTGGAGGGCTTCAGCGAGTTCCTCATCGCTGAGAAGCCTCGCGGCATCCGCCCGCGCTTGTTGTTCTTCAAGCTCTTCGGCAGAAAACCTCCGCCTCCACTGCTCTGGCGCGGTTTGAGGATCTACCTCCCACCACCCGATGTCGATCCCGTTGATCCATCGGCCGTCGCACGGGGCACCCGCATCCGGGCCGCCCGCGTGCGTGGTGAGGCACTGGTCCTCGGTAACCGGGTTGATGGCTTCGCAGAAGAAGCACCGCCAGCTGCCGTAGGGGTAAAAGCGGCCTTCGACGTAGGCTCGGTTGGCTGGGAGGGCGACATCGTCCGCCTCATCCGCGGTGCCTGCCTCCATCTCAACCGAGACCTCCTCGTCCTTGACAACCTCAGCTTCCTCCTCCTGTTCCTCCTTGACCAGGGGCTCTTCTTGCTCCCGGCCAACGTTGAGGTGGACTCAGTGCGAACCTCGGCGCGCATCAAAATGACGTCAAGGCTATCCGCGGCTGGGTCGCCCGCGAAGAAGGAATCGATCTCCTGGGCATGGAGATCGTCAAGAGGCGTCACCAGGTCTGGCGAGTAATCCCGCTTGGAACGACGCTCTGCAAGGCGTTGCTGAACGTCGCTCTTCGGCGGCTCGAGGGCCCGCCCGCGCGGAGCGGCTTCCCGCGGAGGTCCCGGCTCGGCCTCCTCCGTGGGCTCGCTCTTGGGCGTGGACCCTCCACCGCTACTCTCTGGAGCGGGGTCCAGCTCGGGGTCATCGCGAAGCCACCCCGGCGGATGACTACCACCATATATGTGGTGCGATCCGTCCTCAAGCTGGATTCGGTCCCCTCTCTTCAGGAGCGGGACCTTCGAGTGATCGTACCCGTTGGCTTTGTGGTACCGAATCACTCGGAGCATGGGCACCTCCCCATACCCACCGTCCTTTCCTCGGCGGAACAACCGTCCCCGCCAGTCTTGACGAAAAGGGTCAAGAGGTGCGGAGGGGCTGATCCCCAGGTTGGGCGGAAGAGAGGCGCCGTGACAGGCCGCCTGATGCAAGTGGTATTGCGCCAGCGACTCAAAGGCCAGCCCGCATCCAGGAGCTGAGCATCCATAGTGGCCGTCAGCGTTGGGGCGAGGCTCCTCTGGGGCCGGGGCGGACTGGACGGTCCCGCCTCCTGAAGGCTTGGCGGAACTGCTCGATCCCGCAATCCCGGGGGCATCCTGACCATCGTCAGACACCTCTTCCCCGTCGGCGCCTTCCCCGGCCGCCCGACTCTCTCCCTCTCGGCGCAGTGTTTTGAGGGATTCCTCACGCTTGGTGATCTTTTCTAGCTTCACCATCGCGGTTCCCGCCACCTCCAGTATCTTCGACTGGAGCTTCTGCGCTCTCAGAAGAGCTTCGGACCGCGCGAGGTACTCCTTCGCGCTACTGACCACCGATTGGCCAAGCTCGAGGAATCCTTCCTCTGTGCTCTCGGCCTGGGCCCCACCAGCGGGCTCTTCGTCCTCCTTCACCTTGACCGCGGCTTGAGGCGCCCGCGTGTCGGGAAGATCCGAGCTGGAACTATCTTCCTCGACACCTTCAGCTTCTTGGGCTGCCTCTTCCTCGAGCGAGTCTTCGGCCTCGAGGACATTGGGGCCAGGGACGTTGCGCCTAGGGTACACCTTGGGCTTCGCTGGAACGATCGAAGTCTTAGGAGCCCCTGAAGCACGCCCTTTGGCCTTAGGCGCGGCCTTAGGAGGGGTAACAGGTTGGGCGGCCCCCGCGGCCATGACACGGCCCGCAGGGGCCAGCGCAACCGTCGAGGAGCTCGCCGCGCCACTGCTGGCCGCAGCAGCTTGGGACGCTTGGACCGTGCCCAGTTTCGGTCCTCGCCCCAGCGGCGGGTGGGGGCCCGCGCTGGTGTCGCCTAAACTCCTTAGGTCGACATGCTGGATCAACCGATCCACTTCTAACTCAGCAATTAAGACTGAGTAAACAGGCGAGCCTTTGGGGAGTGCCCAGATGCGGGAGATGCCGGTGGCTCTAATCTGGCCAGTGAGAGCCACCCCATCCGCTCCCGAATAGATAGGCACTCCGGCGTCCCGCAGGACTGCCAACCGGACTTCGACTATGCAAGTCGATCCGCGGCGGAACCCGCGTCTCCCGTCCTCCCACTGGGGCAGTGGCCTAGGACGTAGTGCACCCCGAGGCGGCCTCCCGGCCCGCCGCCGGGGATCAAGCCGTTCTGAATCAGGCTTGGCACGACATGCAGGTCCGTGCCGTGCCACATGGCCGGGCCATACCGGTCTATAAGATCGTTGATGGCGGTCTCACTTAGACCCTCCATCATGAACCCCATAGGATGGCCGCAATCGGCCGAGTGGCCTTGAAAGGCACGCAGGAAGCCAGCGTGCGAGGTATCCAACCTCGGCTTCCGCTGGTTGGCGTCGTGCGCGACCGCCTGGTTGTACTGGTTGATGGTGATGCCGAGTTGCTCGATCAACTCATCAACCGGGTAGAGGCCGCCCGGAGCGAACCGGCCTCTACAACCAGCTTCGCCGTGCCGCATGCATCGGACTAGCATACGCTGCACGTCGTCGATCGTGGGCGGGCCCCTTCGGCCCTTAGGGCCTGGGCTCTTGCTCTTGCCCCTGCCCTTCGACCCTCCTCCACCCATCGCGGCACTGAGGCCCGCGGCTTTGCTAGACCTCCGATAGGCGAGGAAAACCTGACGCGCCCTTGAGCGGCCAGGACACGGCCCGCTGCAAGGGGCCGGTGTGCAGTAGTGGTAGGCAGCCGCTCCCGCGCGGCCAGGGCACGGCCCGCAGCGGGGCCTTGTGGTTGACCACGAAGGTCCGGGCGACCGATCGGTCGCTCCCGCGCGGTCTGGTCGCGACCCGCAGCGGGGCGCAGTGCACAGGCACGAATGCGGGGAGGGACTACCTACCCTAGGTTCTACAACACACTTGAACCGCTGCGGCGGGGGTTTGGGGAATTTCCTTAAGGTCTGGGCTCTAAGGCTTCTACGGCTTCTGCTTCGACCTTGGACCGAACCTCTAGGCCTGCTTGCAAAACACTGGCTGCGAGACAGACGAACGAAGCTGCACGCGACGAACGACGAAAAATCCTTCTGCCCGCAGACCGGCGACCTGGGAAACGGCCCGCCCCAAAACACCCGCCCTGAACACACACCCGAACAGCCCCAACATCCTGAGCATCAGAACGCGCGTGGGGTGATTCTGGTCTGAGCGCGCCGCGTCATGGTTCGCGCGCTTGGTGTTGTGCGCACCGCGAACGCCTAAGGCTTCAAGAGCAGACGACGCGCTCTGCGGAGCCGCGACTGCCCCCTTGGCGCACGCTTCGCGCACCGCCCCCTCGGCTTGGGCATCAGTGAAAAACTGCCCATCAATGACCCTACCCGTCCTAACAGTAAGATCATCCACGTAGGCTATCCACTCCTTAGTATACTTAAGGCGCCTACCTCTGCCGGGGGCATAGGCCCTATCAACCACAAAGTTGAAATCATCTGGGCCGTTAATCGGGCCAAAGGTGAGGCCGACAGGGAGATATTTCCCTGATCTTGCCACAATGGCCAACACCTCGCGAGCACGCTTGGTGACAGCGCCCACTTCGAATCTATGGCTCGGACTCAATTTTACGCACACTGCAAAGTCAGTAGCTTAAGGATCAAGAGGGCCCTCTGTGGGCCGAAAAGAAAGACCGCGGGTGATATGGCCAGGGAGGAAGCCTCCACTGATTTCACAGCTCCCAAAACTCTTTCTGGCCATTCACCGATGTTTCACGGTCCCGGCATCTCGGCGCTCAGCCCGCTCTTCAAGCCTTTCGGTTTCGGCAACTAACTGGTATGTCCCTTTTTCTAAGAGCTTCTTTAGGGCCTCAGCGTTGCCTTGAATCTTTGTGAGGGCATCTACAATCATGGCTTGATGCTCAACCCAGCGGACTTCGGCGCCTACGCCATCCATTCTCTCACGAGCTATCGCCAAGTCCAGCGCGGTGTACTTGTCTTGGGCCAGCGAACCCTCCTTTCGGAGGTTGTCGTAGAGCGACTTCGCATCCACAACTGTCAGCGAATCTTTGAGCGTGTGATCTGCCTTGGCACTCTGCAGCACCAAATCGGCCTGGGCTCTGGCGTTCTCTTTGAAAACTTCGAGGCTGAACTTCTCCTGGATCAAGTCATTCCAGATTGCTTTCGCCCACAGAAGATCTCCTAGACCTTTGTTGAGCGATTGAGTCTCGGCGGCCAAGGTTGAGTTCACTTTTCTTCTCAGCTTTCCGCTCTTCCACCAGACCAGCGAGCAGGTAGCTTCGTGCCCCTGCAACATGTCCTTGTGGAATGCTATGACTCCCAAGGCCCCCTGGGTGGAGCCGTCGCTGTAGTTGGTGAAGCTTGCATCCGTGACCACGCCCCATCTCAGGTCCTCGCACTCTATTGGGAAGTAGCGCAAGGTGAGGTCTGGCCAAGCGCGCACCTTATTGATGCACTGGTTCAGCTCGAGAATGTCCTTGATCTTGAGCGTGCTCAACTTGGATGCCATTATGCTGGCTCCAGCGGCGGCATCTGGACGACACTCCTTGGCGGCCCACGCTAAAGATCCTACGGCACCTCTGAATTTGTTCTTCTCTTCCTCCGTCGCGTCTGCCTCGGGGTGAGCTCTGCGTCCCTTTTCCAGACTCACTGGCGCCATTCTTTCGGACACGAACTTGCCCATGTCTATGCAGACGGTGTAGTCGCTCAGTTGTCTGATGCGCGTCGCCCGTTGAATGTCGTGCCATCCAAGAGCTGCATCAACTGCTTGAATTTTCCGAATTTAAAGCGCTCGCGCAGTTTTGCCAGCTGAACTTCATGATCTCGGTTGCCAAAGCACAGCAAGTCATCGATCTCTATCACTATGATCCCTTCAACGGTGCCCTCTAAGTATTTAACGAAGATGGTTGGGTCTAGCCTGCTTTGCTTGTAGTTCAAGTCCTTCACGATGTAGCTCTTCAGCGTCTGGCGCCAATGTATGGGACCATCCATGAGCCCGTAAACGCCGGCCACCACTTCGATGATCTGTTCTGGGTCCATGTTCGGTAGACCCCCTTTTGGCTGCCTCACGTAGAGCTTGCCGCCTGGTCTCAAGAGAGGGTCCGACTGGGTGAAGGCTGCTTTCAGGTCCCCGCAGGACCCCTTCAGCTTCATACTTGCGGCCAGCTGCAAAACCACTTGCAAGTTCTGCGTCGTGACCGTCGGGCTGTATCTTTCCAAGTCCAGAGCATCGGGATCCATGTCACCTCGCACGCAAAAGCGAGACTTCTTTGACGGTGTCTCGCCAATCTGTTCCCCGGGCTTCAGCCTTCGGACCATTCTTGACCCGATCACCCGGTTCAGCTTGCCCTGCGACTCCAGCTCCTTGAGGACTCTTCTCGACTCCTCCACCGACAGCACCTTCATCGCGCCGGAACTTTCTATTTTGCTCCACTCTTCAGCGTCTTGTAGTCGCCAGGCTGGCCACTCCTCTTCGGGAATGTCGGCCTCGCTTACCTCATCCGTCGCCACCTTTTTCATGACGAAGGTCTCGGCATTGAGGACCATGAACGTATACGCTTCGGTCGTCTCCACGTCAAAGTTGGGGACCTCTTTCGACGTTACATGCTTCAGGTTCCTTAAGGCCTTCTTGGTGACATAGAAGTCGGTGAAGCCTTTCCATTTGGCCTTCAGATCTCGCTGGGGTTTCAAACTCTTCCAATCGTCCTCCACTTCTTGCACGCTTCCATCTTTCATCTTCGCCATCGTCTTCCTCTCTCCTGTGAGATCTTCCAGCTTGACTGGCAGCCTCGTCGTCTCCCAGGGTGTGCACATCGCGCTGCGCCAGCGAACGTGATGCCTTCTCAGGACGCCCAGGGCCGGCTTTAGCTCCCAGGTGTCACGCTGCACTTCGCTTTGTCGCCGAGGTGGAACTGGCGTCGGTCCTTCCTCAAACTCATCCTGGCCAAAGAACGAGTATGGGTTGCCCGGCTCCTGCTGCCTTCTCAGGGAAGATCGCACCGGCTCATACCCGGCGCTGCTCTCCGCCTCTGCTAGCCTGCTTGGCGCTCTTGGGGGAACACCGTCCAATCTCTGGCTCTGCACCGCGGAGTCCACAGCTGCGCGTAGTCGTTCTTCTCGACCGGGAGCTTCAGGAACGGGGAGTTCGGGAACCTCTATCTCTGCCTCGGGCTCCGGCGCTGATGCTTGCCTTGCTGGCTCTGCTGGGACTTCTGGCACTGGAGTTTCTGGCAGTTGCGCTGGATCGGGAAGTTCTTCTGGCGGAATGGGTATAGGCACCACGGGCGTCTCCGGCTCGTCAATCCTCACTCGGGGTAGCCCTCGATGTAGGCCTTCTGCGCTCACTTCATCTTCGCCAGCTTCGCGAACTATGGCTCCTCGGGAAACTCCTGGTGGAAGTGGGTCGCCCGTGTGGTCCTCGATTAAACGACTGCTCGACTTCTTGAAGCGCTCCTTTAGGTCTTGGAACACTTCATGCACAGCTTCCACTCCGCGAACCTCCTCCGACGTGGCCTCCCGCACGTGCTCGTTGCAGACCTTCCAAAGTCTGCCCAACACATTGACGTAGCAGTTCGCTCCCTCAGGCATCAAAACGACGCCTGGCCCGACCCAGTTAGGCTTAAGCACACCTTTATCCTTCCACGACCGCCAAATGTAGACGATCTCTCCCGGCTGAAAGGTTCGGTGCACGCGATTCCTGGCTCGGAGAGCGTGCTTAGCCGCCTCGGACAGGTTGGTCTCCACGAACGCCTTCTGGGCAGCCCTGCGCGCTGCCAACACTCTTTCCACCTCCTCACCGTGGTTCACCAGCGCGGGGTCAATGGCATCGTCCGACATGAGCTCCCCATTGGTCCGCGCTGTCTGCCCCAGCATCCTTTGAGCTGGAGAAAAGCCGGAGCGATTGAAGAGGCGATTTTTGGCTGCTTCCACCTCACGTGTCAGCAACCTGAGGTCATCCTCTGAGCACGGAGGATTCTGCCACTTCGCCTTTTCCATCATCTGCTTGAAGAGGCCGCCGTGCCTTTCACAGCGCCCGTTCTGGTGTGGCGCCCTGGCCCCAATAACGTGCAGAAGCACGCCTAGTTCCGCGCATCGGTCTCGAAATTCGCCCAAGAACTCTCGCCCTTGGTCCAGAAGGAGGATCTGTGGCATTCCTAAGAAGCGCCCCCACGTTCTGGTAAAGGCCGCCCACACACTCACGGGCTCTTTGCTTCGTAGCTTTTCCACCATCTGGAAGGAGGTGCCCAGGCAAATCATGTTCAAGTACCAGTTCTGTCCGGAAGCATCTCAATTCGGCGTCTGCAAGAGGTCGATCGCGACCACGGTGTTGGGCGCGTACGACCTGGGCACCATCGCCGGCCTATGCGCCTTCGGAGTTCTACTGGCAGCGCAGGTAGGACATCTGAAGTTGTCCTTCGCCAACGCCATATCCTGTCTGGTGTTCGGCTCACCTTCAGAGTTCGCGCCAGATCCGCCAAGCTGGGGTGTCCCAAGTTTCGATGCAGCTTCATCACTGCCTCCTTTTCTTGTCTTGTAGGCTCACCCACCGGGACGACCGAGTCTTCAGGACGTTCGTCCACTGTGTCCATCGGGCGAAGGTCGAGCTCGTCGAAGATGTCCTGCTCTGCGACCTCTCCGGGGAAGCATTCGAGGTTATAGTCCATGATTGCCCCCTCCGCTCGGGGCGGCTTGCCCTTCGCCATGGCATACTTGACTGCGTCCTTGAAGTTTGTGATCTGGTACTTCTTGCGGTATAGCAGGTAGGACGCGGTGCCTTCTGAAGTGGCCTCCTTCAGGTTCTTCAAGCCTGATGACAGCGGCCCCAAGGCACTGATTACGAAGCCACGGCCCTTCCTCCACTGATGTCTCGCGATGCGACAAGCCAGCGACGACTGCTCCGACGCCACCTTGTTCAGGTATATTACTTTGGGACCTTGGCTCTCGATGTCCTTCCACACCGCATTCTGGTTGACGCCCTTTAGGTCTATGGTCATGGCGTCAACCCCGGCACTAGCCCCCACGAGGTAGTCCAGGATCTGATCAGACTTCGCCTTGTCGATCTTGGTCTCGTCGCTCTGGTGCTCCAAGTACAGCTCGGGCTCTTTGACCACCACATAGACCTCCTCGTCTTCCAGGCTGTGCAGGCCCTCCACGTCCTGCCGGTCCATTCGCTGCAGGACACCATTCTTGGAGACCACCACAAAGTCGTCCAGGAAGGGAAGAGGCCTGGCCCTCCAACGACGCACCATGTTAGGCGTAGCACTTTGCAACACTCGCGTTCCATCCCACGATCTGACGTTCTGGCCTACGTTCACATTCCTGCCAGTTGCTTCGCCACTTGGGTTCTTTGGGTCATCATGCGCGCGTAGAACTGGTTCACCATGTCCACCGCTTGCTTCATCGTGGCCACGGCTTGCTCCCAGTCGCTCTTGGTTTCTCGCAAGGGCAGCGTGTTCGCTCGATGTCGGGTCTCCTGCTCGTAGCGCTGAACTCTCTTGAACTCGGAGACCATTGCCTGCACCTGGTTCGCGGTAGTCGGGTCCATCTCGGACAGGTGAGCCTCCATTGCGGTCACGTTCTCCACCGCCCTCTCGAACTCCAGGTACTCGCCCTCGCGCAAGTCCAGCGTAGTCTGCAGCTCGTCGCTCCTGGCGCGCTCGTCCGCCAGCTGCTGCATCAGGTTTCCCATCTCCACCTGGTGCTTCTGGGCCATTCGCTTCTCTTGTTGTTTCAGAGCGTTCTCCGCCAGGTTGAGGGTCTTCTCCTTCGACTGGTTCACGGTCTCCACTGGTCGGCCGGTCAAAGCTCCGGCTGTTCTCGGGCTGAGTTTCCATCGAGCCTTGCACAGGTTGCAGTGGAACCAGTTCATGTGTCCATTGCCTCCTCCTTTGAGCTGCTGAGCTGGGTGAGCACAGCGGCCAATCTCTTGAGTCGGCACGCCTTTCACCGAAGCCAGCTGTTCGGGCCTCTCGCCTTCCAGGTAGTTCTTGTAGATCTGGCCCCTGCTGGTAGCCGAACTCGTAGTCAAGGTCGCTGGCGAAGTGGTATCCGTAGGGCTGGGCTGCTGCTGCGACTCTGGCCCGGGAAGAGAGAGCCACGGTGACACCACGGTTTGCCAGTATCCCCAGGCCAGCAGCGAGCAGAGTTTGTCCAACAAAACCCGCCAGTTTCGGACGGCGAGCCTTGGCCGGCTGACGGGATTCCGCACTAGCTGCCATGGATTCCGCTGCCGCCCCTGCTGCTGCTGCTGCTGCAGGGCACGAGAAGCTAGCATAGGCCTCGGACGTGAGAGTCTTGTTCGATCTTGTAGTCTTTGGTCTCGAGCCAAAAACCTGCCCAGTGCGAAAGTCGGACTCCATACGACGCCCTGCACACGCGGAAGGCGTCACCCAACCTTCAGGACCAAAGTCAAGCACATCCACAGCTGCGTGCCCTGAGGGAAGAGTCGTCATGTTGCACTCTCCATTCACTTTGCTGAAGGTGATCTTGTCTTTGCTTAGGTCAATGACTGAGCCCAAGGCCCTCAAGAGACTAACCGGCAACAGCAATGGCACGTCTTCGGCTACGACTGTCAGCTCAAGCACTCCTGGAACTCCACCGAGGCCGATGGGAACTTCGCACACGCCGACTGTTTTTTGCTGCGCCTCCAATGCCGCGTGCCTGGGTGGCCTTGTCCGTCCAGCAGCCTTTTAGGCCTAGGGGCCTCAAAAGGTCCAGCAAACGAAGAAGGGCCGGACGACCCACCAGGCCTTCCTGAGCCGCAGTGTCCACCAGGCCGTGGCATCCCTGCGTAGTCACTCCCACGAAGAGCTCGCCCGCCATCGACTCGCCCGGCCTGTCGTTGAGGAACTGGCCGAAGGACAAGAAGGTGTTCGCTCCACCAGACCCGCCATCCATTCGGCCGGCCCAGTAGAAGGACCCTCGGCTTGCTCCCGGGCCCGACGATGACGAAGAGGTAGTCAGCGATGGCCCCGCTCGGTGCCTACACTCCTTGCTCCAGTGCCCGACTTCTCCGCAAGCCCGGCATCGAGTCCTAAGCTTGAGCTGCTCTATGTGCACTCTTCGTGACGTAGGCGACCCCTTCCATGCCGAGCCGCCTTTGCCGAAGGACTTGCTGCTCTGCTTGCCGGTGTTCTTGCCGTCCTTGTTGAAGAGCTTCTTGCCCCCTTTCTTGCCAAGGTTCGGCTGGTAGTACTGCCGGCCCTTTTGCTGTTCTTTGAGCTGCTGCCGAACATGTTGGTACGACGCCAAAGCTTCCATGACATCGCCTTCCTCGTACACCGCGTCCAGCTCGCCGTCTTCTAGGTACACGTAGTTCTCGTCTTCTTCGTCTTCCGCCTCCAGGTAGAACTCGGGCTCGCCATAGTGCTCGTGGTTCTCGTAGTACACCTCCTGGCCTTCGCCCTCTTCAGTCTCCGTCCAGAGCATCGCCTTGGACCCGGAGCTGCTCGAGTTGATGCGGTCAAGTCGCCTTAGGTTGGCGATCACCACATCCTTGGTGTAGTCGCCAGCCAACCACGTGACCACACGGGACTCCAGCTCTTTGTCCAAGTTCGCCTGCCGGAACAGCAAGTATCCGGCAGCCTTCGCCGGAAGGTCCACGCCCTCGGCTTTGAGCTCCGCCAAGGCATGCGACGCGCGCACCAGGTAATCCGGGATGGACTCCTTGGCACCTCTAGCCTGGCCATAGAACACGCCCTCCATGGCCCTCGGCAACGCTGTCTCCACATACGGCTTAAAGTTGTCGTTGAGCACTTTCATCACCGTCTTGTAGCCGTCCGCATGCTGGAGCTCGGCCAGCGTCAAAGACGACACCGCCTCCCTTGCTGGCCCTGTGAGAGCTTGAACCAGCTTGATCGCCCTCTTCTCCTTGGGAATATCCGTCGTGGCCTCCCACAGCTCAAGATCTCGAAGCCAGGTCTTGAAAGAGACCTCTGGAGTGGAACCGTTCCAAGAAGGTGGGGGATCTCTATCTCGGTAGACATATCCTCCAGGATCGCCTGAGGACTGTCCTTCCGAAGTAGATGGCATCTTCACTCACTCGCTCTTGTAGATGTCGACGTGGCTGGGCTCGATCAGATACGTCACCACCTTCCCGCGGCTGATCGGTTAGAAGGCGAGGAGGGAAACAGCAGGCCCCTGGGACCGCCGGCTGCGACGCCACACACGCCGCCAAGAGCCACGCAGGCTCCGCTGCCAACTGACAGCGCCCACTTCGAATCTATGGCTCGGACTCAATTTTACGCACACTGCAAAGTCAGTAGCTTAAGGATCAAGAGGGCCCTCTGTGGGCCGAAAAGAAAGACCGCGGGTGATATGGCCAGGGAGGAAGCCTCCACTGATTTCACACTTGGTGTTCCTAATCTGATTAAACCCACTAACCGCATCCACGAAGGTATACCAAACCGAACCCACTGCGGCGGCGAGCACATCGCTACCCCGCCGACAATAGTACGTGGAGCGCTTAATTCGGGCATTCACACGGCGGTAGTCAACCACCAAGCGCCGCTTCCTATGCGGGCATTTCCTTGGTCGGAAACGGCGCAGATCCCCAAGCCGAGCTGCCGCGGATCAACTGACCCCGCTTGCATTCTTCTTCAAGCTTGTCGTCGACCCATTGCGCGGACTCGCCCCTCAGACCATGAGGTTGGGACGAGACCGGCGGCCCGGTGGGGATGCAGTCATGGGCGAACTTCCTGACCGTGGTCCTGGTGGTGTCCTCCACCCAGAACCCAGCGGCCTTTCGCCGTACGACCTCCCTGACGGCTGCGATGTCAGCATCGGTCAGCCCTGGTCTGGTTGGTCCAGGCTCGATCTTCAAACCCGACCATACGAGGTCTCTATAGGCCTCGGTGCGCCTAGGATCCTCCGCGACCTTCTCGCCCGCAAGAGCATAGACTTCAAGGTCAGCCCGGACGGAATCCCAGTCCTTGGCGTCCGCCTTGGTTCGCCAAAACGCTTCCTTCTCAGCGGCATACTTATCCACCTCCTTATCCAGCTCCGCACGCTCTGCTGGCGTGAGGTCCTCGCCCGAGCGCACGTCCGGGAGGGGAACGACTGGAGAGGGCTGTGGCGCAGCCGCGGCGCTATCAGCGCCCGCAGTGGCTGGAAAGCTTTCAACTGCAGCGGTGCTAAGCTCTTCTGCGCCCCTCAGACCAAGGTCCTGGAGCGATGCGCAGAAAGCCGCCCCTATGAGGTTGTAGTCGGCTTGCGCGCGCCCAACGTGCTTGTGCTGCACTGCGCCTAACGCATCCGGCCTACTACACCTCAAACCTACCGATTCTAAGCTGAAATCGGCGAGCCACAGGGCCCCGCTCTCAACGAGGTTGCCGCGGCCACTGGCCCGCGCGGCATATGTCAGCCCGCACGAAAGCCCAAGGCCAGCGTGGCACTGCGAGCGTCCCAAACAAGGCGCCCCACTCCTCTAGCCGCCAGGGTTCCCACTCGCCTTTTTGTGCCTGCAAATGCAGCGCGACGTGGGCGCCCGCGCGCGCGCGTTCCTGCGCACACCGGACGACTAGCTGGAGGAAAGCCCGGGGCACATTCTTGCCCTCAAGCCCAATCACGAGCACCTTCGGCTCTGTGCGCAAAATAGCGCCGCTAATTGCCTCTAAGTGCTCTTCTGCGGCCAGGTTCCAGGTGATCCCGTAGGCCTGCTTGCCTTGCACAAAAGCGGGAGCAACCCTGTACCCGTGCCTCCTAGCCGCGTCGGAAACGACCGCGTCACCCCAAGCAACCTCTAAGACATCGGCAACCCCTCCAAGGAAATACTGCCGGAACCAACTCTCGACAGCACCCGACTCTGGGGAAGCCCTAGGCTGCAACACGCGGGGTTCCGCGACCAAGAGGTCCGCGAGGGCCTCTTGGATCGAGAGCACACCCGTGCTGGTGCGAGACGCTCTCTCGAGCGTCCTGTCCTGCAACGAGTACGCTCCCTTGTCCAACTTTCTGGCCGAGGCTGCAGCAAGCACGCCGTCGCGGTTCAGGTCGATCTTGGAAATGATCTCCCTGACGGAAACCGCTTCGTGCGCCGGACGAGTCCCCTCTGAAAGCGTGAGCGCACCGTCCTCGGCGATGTATGCAAGCCGCCATTTGACGCGAACCCCGCTGGCGTCGGGGAGATAGCGGTGCACGCCGACCTGCGCACGGGCAGCATCTACCTGCGTGACCCGTCCTAACCTGCACACCTTAGGGCCTCCACCTACACCCCGATAGGCAATGCGGTCGCCAAGGCGGAGGACGAAGTCCCTCCCGCGCCTGGTCAGCGTGAACTCCACTTGCTTGGCGTCGCCTTGAACCTGTTGCCCTAAGCTGGGGCGAGACGAGCCGTCCCCGCCGGTTCCATCGTCCTCAAAGACGACCGGCTCGCGGGATTCCGCGCCATCTGCATCCGCAGGAACAAGAATGCAGTCTTCTGCGTGCGCCTCCATCGGGCCGCGCCGGGCGGAAGAAGTACCCCCCGACTCCATCGACACGGGCTCCAAGGTGAGCCTGTGGCCCTTGACTTCCAACACGCGCCAGGGGCCGGTCAGACCCGGTTTCCAAGGCACACGCCCCGCCCCCTCTGAACGGGCCCTCGGAGCGTTCCAGACCACTCGGTCGCCTGGCTTAAGGTCCACAGTGCGCCTATGGCGATTTGCAAGTTTCGCCCGCGCTTCTGAAGACCGCGTCCAGTGCTCTCGGACCGCAGCAGCTAGTTCCGAGAACTGCTTGAACTGGCTCCGAGCCCAATCAGAGATGGGTTCGAACTGCAAGGCGTCTCGCAGGACGTCCTTTTCAAGTGGTAGAGCGAGCGACCAGCTCCGCTCTAGGTCCCTCGGGGTATACCCGTGGGGTCCCGGAGTGTTATCTATGACGTACTCCGCCACCACGAGCCAATCCGACCAAGCTTCGGAAAGGGAGGCGCCGACTTGCCTGACGACCGCCCCCAACACCTTTTGAACTTCTTGGTGGACCCGCTCGTTTGCGCCTAACTCACAAGGCCTCAAGGGCGCGCTGAACCGCCACTCGGTCCCAAGCATAGCGCTGAGTTCTGCCATGAGCGCATTCTTGAACTCTGGCCCTCTATCCGACCTGATGAGGCTCGGGATCGTCCTGCTGCGAAGCACACAGCGCACGAACGCCCTCCTGACTTCAGCATGAGTCAGAGACCTCATCGGCTCGAGGAGGACAGCATGACTGAGGCAATCGAAGTACGTAAGCGAGTACCTATGCCCCTCCCTGTCCTCTCGGTTCGGACCTTCACAGTCCACGCTGACTTCCTGCCAGCATGTCTCGGCGCCACATTTGACCGCACGAGCCTCAACCTTCGTCGGTCGAGAGCGGCCTTTAATGCAAGCGAGACATTTGGCGACCCAGGTCCGCACATCTTTCTCTAAGTCGGGCCACCAGACTGCCCTCTCTAGCAGCTTGACGGTAACCTCAGCAGACCTATGGGCCCCAAGGACTCCACAGTGGACTGAATTGTAGCAAGCGCGGCGCCAGGTCACCCCATTCGCGCCCGCAGCCCCGTTGGGAACCACTGGGACTACGACGGTTTGACCCGTCCTGAGGGTCACCTCGCGCTCAAGCAACCCGTCTCCGGATATCTCCATCGGCGGCTCTGGCTTGCGAATCGAGCCCGCCAATGAGGGATCGCGCCGCTGACCCTCGTACCACGCCGTACGAAGGGATCCCGTGACTCGGAACTCCGAAATGTTCGCCGCGTCCCTTGCCTCGACCGCAAGCTGCTCACGACGATTTTCGTCCTCCTCCGCGATCAGGCTCAAAGACGGAACACCGCCCTTAAACTCGACCTTGACCTTGGTTGAGGAATGGTCCCAAATGCACAGGATGGGGCTATGGCTAACGAGCTCTAGAACCACTGCAGGGCCCTTGTGCTCTTCACCCATAAACGCCAAAACTCTACCCTTCAGCTTGCACTCATTGGCATTCTTCCCGCGACTGATAGCGCCCGCGGTCCAATGCCCTCCTACGCCCTCGCTGGACGAAGAGAATTGAGCAAGGACCCTTGACGCCTGCAGGGTAGACCTGCGGGGATCCGAAGCTGCTTCTCCGGTTGCCCGCCAGCCAATGACCTGAGTAACCCTACCCACAAGGGCTATCAGCTTGCCGAAGGAGGGATCTAAGGCAACCTCTTTACCATTAGACCTCCAGAGCACTTCACACTGCTCATTCACGACATGTCTGTGGCCGTGCCAGTTCACCACTGACGACCAATGCACGACGATGTCGCCCTGAACCACATTCAGGGGCGAGCGGTTGTGCCCCGCCACCACAGCACCATCTTCTCTAACCACCCATGTGGTCCAGTAAGGCTTCACGTCGCCCCACTTGGAAAGATCCTTGTGCTGGGAGCCGAGGCTGAGCTTCATGGAATGGCTCTTCTTCCATATCTTCCCACTCAGCATGCTATATGCAGTGGGAACTGGAGCATCTTTGGGCGTAGTCCTAAACCCTACCGCCCATTGCTGGATGGTTGAGGACCTAACCCTAACTAAACCTCCTGTCCTATCCAAAGTTGCAAGGACGGAGTTGACCTCTAGGCCCACCTCATGGGCCTCAAGGTCGCCCTCAAGCGGAGGTTCGGGCTCCTCCCGCTCGGCTATCTCTACCGAGGTATCGACTGCCTCTTTCTCGATGCAGGCGGGGCAGCGAGAAAACAGGTAGGTCCGCTTGCCGCAGATGCACAGACCCTCATGGTCCCAGAGGGGTCGTGACGGTTCGTCCAGCATCCCTCTAATGCTGGCATCATCGATGGAACGAACCGCGTCCAGCCTCAAGGGCCGCAGAACTTCCGCCCCCAATGCCTGCTTCCCTACGATCCCAAAACCTCGCAGGGGAGGCTCCGGAAAATCCTTCTTGAGTTCCGGACAAGCCTCGGCCACTTCCAAGTGGCCCTGCTGCGTGCGCCAAAGGCGTGGCCGCACCGCCCAGATAGCCTTGATGCCTGCCCAAGCCTCTCCTACAGCCCTAGCTTCCTTGCGCTGCAGGTTCCTTGCTTGGAGCGTGAGCTCAACAACCAAAGGCCACCTAAGGACGGCTGTGACAAGCCCGCCTTGCCCTAGTCCTACGAGGAATTGCGGGCGAAACCCCGAAGCTTCCCTAAGAACCTTGGCACACGAAGTAAGCAAGTCGACCCTGATCCGCTTGATCTTCTTGGTCCCTGCGAGCCTGCCGGCCCCGCAATCAAAATGCGAGGCAAGCCCGTCGGTATCCTCAAACGGACCCCAACAACCCCTGACAGCCACAGAAACTCCAGGGAGGCTCGCTTGAAAAACGCGCCTGATTTCAGTCAGCTCTGCGTCCTGCTCTTTCCAACGCGCGTAGTCAAAGACAACCATGACGCGCACCGGAAGGGCTGCGACGACGCACATCGGCACAGCCGCGGCCTGGACACGGCCCGCAGGCTCTGGGACGGCGTCGTTGCCGACCGCCCAGGGCACGGGTCCGTCACCCTCAGTACCCTCTCCGAGGTACTGGTCCAGGTCGAAACCTCGGAGTTGGCCCGAAAGGCCCTCGAGATCTTTCGTCCTCGCCGCAAGGAGCGCATCCCGATCTTTGGGATTGCGGCTAAAACTGTCACCCAGCGTCGCTGAGCGACCGCTAAGGCTCCTTATTTCGGACCCATCCATAAGGATTTCCGCAACCCACCGGACGAGTTTCGGATCCATTCCGATGTCCGACGTTTGCGCTCGGGTAAGGTTGGCATGATCTGTCCAACACAGAGTCCGAATAGAGCCAAACATGCGGCGTGTCGCCCGCTTTACCTCGAGCTGGGCAAACGCCTCCTGTATCAAGGGCGGCCAGTTCTGCTGCGCGGGGGTCAAGCTCTTTGAGTGCGTCATAAGCACTTTGAGCTGACTCAAGTCACGCGTCATCTGCACGACGCTGCCCCCTACCGCGATGCCCGACGCATCCGCGATCTGCTCAAGGGGACACGACCCATCCGCAGCAGAGGCCTCATCGAAGGTAGCCAAATTGATGCGGTTCTGCATCATGCGCTTAATCGCTTTAAAGGCTTTGCAACCCTCGGTGGCGGCTGAGCCCAGCCCGCCTTCAGGAAAGACGGCGCCTGGCTTCTGCCACTGCCCTAAAATCTTGGCTGCGTGCCCATACTCAACAGGCAGGTAGCCGCGCAACCAATTTGCGCAACCCAAAAATTGCTGAATGTGAAGCTTCTCCCAGAGCGGGGGAAAGTCAATCACCGCCTGACAACGCTCTTCGTCAGGCGAACTCCCGTCCCGCCCTATGTTGTGTCCTAGGAGCTTACCTTTGGAGACACACACTTCGGCCTTGCTGATCCCAAACGAGAACCCAAACAAGATTGACTTGTCTAGGAAACCCTCTAAGGAAACGAGGTGGTCGAGGAGGTGCGGGCACGCCTTAGGGTGCCGGGCGCGCATATCTGCCGCGAGCTGCTCATAATAATAGTCCGTTGGAGGCTCTTCGATCATCTTGTCGAGATCCCAGCTCTCCACAATATGATAGCTCGGGCAGCGCGCCGTGTCGACCGCGTCTGCTGGGCGCACAGCGTCACTTGCGCCTCTTCCAGCCGTGGCCGATCCCTCACGCCAGCCAGCCCAGCGTGGCCCCTTGCGCGTCCTAAAGACCGCGAGGCGTTCGGTGACGGGAACCTCATCGCTGCACGCAACGCTTTCCGCCACACGCAAATCCCTCGTGTCCCAAAGACGCCACGCCTCACCTGCGCGCTGAAGCAAGCGCGTTTCGTAAGGCGCCTTCTCGACCGCCACGGTCCCAAGGTCCTTCTGCGCAGGGCGCCTACCCCACACAGACGCGTAACCACCTGGCGCCTCCCACCAGCTGTCGACGCTTGGAAGGTGGTCCAAGCAAGTAAGCACTCCAGGCTCCTCAACAGGGCGCCCAACCGGGCCGCTCCCGCCCCACACCGAAGCGAGAACAGTCACCGCAGCAAGGACCGATAGCACACCGATCCTGGCGCCGGTACGCAGCCGCCCAAAGGACCGCGCACACGAGGAACAACCTTGGAAGCTTCTTGCCGCGGCCCTGGACGCGGACCCGCAAGCAAAGCACGGGTCATGGTCAACCGAAGCAACGGCGACCCCACAATCCGCACATGCCTGCGGAGACGGCTCTGACTCGAACACCGTCTCAATCGCGCCACAACCACAAGCCGCAGTGCTGACGAGGCCGGAACGCACTTCCGCAACAACCTCGCCCGGCTGGAGAGAGTGATCACACTCTTGGGCTGCAAGCAAAACAAACCCTTTACCCTCTCCTGTGGGCCAGAGACCTGGCACAGCCTCAACCCCACACTCAACCGGAAGCACAACCTCGGACAGGGATCCCTCTGCGGAGACTCCTGCCTCCCGCACGACTGGCACCAGCACCCCATCACCTGGCGAGAGCTCGAGCGGCTCTTCCCCGTCATAGCGGAGAAGCTCACGACTTCCGCCCCCAGGCTCGGTGCATGACGCGTCGTCCAGGCTCGACAACCGCGCTTCAAAGGCATAGGCCCTATCCTTCCGAGTCCTACTATGATCCTCACATCTGGGCATCCTGATTCCCAGCGTGTCGAGGACGTGAAAGTCGGGACCCGGCCTGAATCCCAAGCCCATCCTTCCGGCGCAGTCCAGCGCTCTGCCGCCGAGGATAAGTCCGTGCCAATCGGACGTACCCCTGGCTGCGATTTTGCATCGCACGAAAATTTCGGTGTTGGGGCGACAGTCGTCCGCCGTCCTGCCTTCCAGCAGCGTGACGCGCAAGACTGCTGCCCCCTTCAGAGGAACGGGGGCTCCCGAAGCAATTCCATGCACGTATTCGGGGTGGACCCACTTTTCGAGTCTCACGACCGGGAAGCCGGGATCCTCAGTGCCGATCCCCAGCTCTGCAGCCCGGTTCATCATGCCCGCCACGAGTTCCTCGGTCACGTGGTTTGCGCCGGCGCAACCGTCGAGCATGCACTCGACCTTACGGTCGAGGACCTGGACCACCGTCCTGTACTGGTAGCCTCCTGGCTCGTTGTCCGCCAGGTTCCACCAGTCCTTCGGCAGATCGTCCAGGGTGGCGAACTTGTCCCGCCCGCCCTTGCTTAACGGAAGCGCGTGCTGCTGCACCGCGGCGTGTCCTGCGGCTCCTAAGACGCCTGCCTGGACACCTGAGCTGCCTATCTGGACACTGAACGCGGCGAAGGGGTTAGACATGGAAGCACCGGAGGGCGGGGCCCAGTTGGCAGGCAAGGCCGGCGTCCCTCCTGAGGTCGTCAGGTTGTGGACCATGTCGCAGCTGGCTCCTTTCTTGCACGACCCATTCTTGGAGAAAAAGGGGCAAACAGTGCCTGGTGGCTTTGCCGCGCCTTTGGCCGCAGCCTTAGGCTTTGCGTTGGCCTTTGCCTTGCCACCTCCCTTCCCCTTGCCTTTACCTTTCGCAGTGGCAAAGGTTTGGTCACCCTTCTTGGCCGCGAGAGCTTTTCTGCGAAGCTCCTTGTCGTGGCTGTACGGGCAGGCATCCCCTTTCGGGCAATTCCCATGATCGCGAAAGTGGAAGCAGATCTTCTTGTCCGCTCCTTTGCCAGCTCCCTTCGACGCAGCGGCAAACGTCTGGTCCGCGCCAGCTTTGGCCGCGGCAGCTGCTCCTTTCGCAGCAGCCTTCGCAGCGGCCTTGAGGCTCTTAATCTCCTTCTGAGCCTCGGCTAGCGCGACCGACGGGTCCGCGCTCTGCGAGCCGGTCGCTGTGTACACAGAGTGGGAAACAGCCCTGTGAGCTGCTTCCCTCTGCTCGTACTCCAGAACGACCTTGTGGCTCTCCTCCCAAGTCTGCGGTCCTCGCAACCCGCCATCCTTGGGATCGCCAGGCCACAACCGTTTGTCGTTCCGGATCTCCTTTTGGAGATACGGGGGCATCTTGCGGAGGTACGAGAGATACAACTCTCGTGGGGTCTTCCCAAGACCTACCGCCTCAAGGTCCGCGATCGAGGCCTCAAACAAGGGCTCGAATTGGTGGCCTGTGAGCTTACCCTTAGCGAGAGAGGCATGCTCACCATCCACGCGGACTTCTCTTTCCTCCCGCGATTCCCCGAACATCAAGTGCTTGTTCTTGATGCGGTCGTACACCGCCTGTGGATCGGAGAGAACCTCTCCCGACTTCCACGCTGCGCGGTACGCGTTCGTGTACGTCTTCATGCGCGAGCCGCGGCAGCGCCCGCGTAACGCTAGCAGCTTTTCGCGCGCACTCATACCGCGACAGTTGTTGGCCAGCGCGCAGACGTCCTCGAACTCCTCGTAGAACAGGACAACGTCTCGCGCGTCCGACTTGTCGTCGGTCAGCGTCGGCCACGTGAGGTCAGTTTTGACCGTAGTTATGGAGCTTTGCCCGCCCCTCTGCGCTAACGCCTCTTTCAGCGCTTCAGTTTGGGCGGCGAGTGCGGCGGCGAAATCGCCCGCCGGGTGTTGGGACCCGGTCTGCGAACCTCCGCCGTCTGAACCTCGCTTCAGGGCTTCTATCTCCATCTCCAGCGCAGCAAGCTTCGCGCGCAAAGGGGAATCGCCGTCCGTCGCGCCCAGGACACGGGCCGCGGAAGGACCACCTGCAACCTCGGCAGTGTGCAAACCTCCACGGTCCAATCCTACCCCCAACCCACTTGCAGTCGCAGGCTGTGGGAGCCCTGGGGAACGCGGCCCCACGGCTTCAACTGGCACATCGGACGGGGAGCTCCAAACCTTCTCTTGGCTCGAGCTTTCTTTTCCCCCTAACGCGAGGATAAGCTCCCCGATGCATTGGATTTCGCGCTGAATCTCCTCCGCGTCTTCGGGGTCCTCGCCACCGCGCAAAGCCGCGACCGAGAACCTGGTCCGCAGCCG